>CAJNOP010000931.1:0-23639 GCA_905250075.1 Rotaria sp. Silwood1 | reverse complement strand
CCCACCCACACTCACACGCTCAGTTCGATTGGCGAGTCACATTTGGAGACGTTTTCTCGTTAGGTAGCAAAAGTTTAAGCAAATGAATACATAGGGTACAGTGAAAGAGTGCAGTCCAGAATGAAAGTTTAACCATGTGTATTTACAGAAAGTTTCCGGAACATCACCTTTACTTGTACAGAAGTGCAAGATAATAATACCTTCATATACTCGCATGTCGCAAATACCATCTTTTTTACTAAAGCATGTATAGTTGTGCATGCTACTTAATCCTACCAATACTTGCATGTAATATTCTTGCATGTACCTACTAGATTACTTGAACTATGTTTTATATTGCATGCCAATGAAAATGAAAATTTGCACATACGAACATTATTACTAAAACGATTTTGTGTCAGCATACAAATTTCTAGCATTTTCTAGTATAACATGATATTTAACTTTCTTTAATATGTATAGATTTATTTCTTGTTAAAACGAAAGCTCTCTCATAATCACACAATATTGACTTTAAAATCTTGTTTATTTTTTCAAACTATTCATAGTTCTTAGCATATTCATGTGCACGTATACTTAATAAATTTCCTGATGATCATTATAAACTGCAATTTTCATTGCACTGTTCATGTAAGTAGATAGTTACATATTTGAAAAAAAAGTCATCTCTAAAAACCTAAATATGCATGTTTGAATCATATTTCTGACAAAAAACCTTCCTACGTGTTTATGTGTGTTTGCTGCATGTTCTTCATTATTTTCGCTATTCTAATATTGTGTTGCATGTACAGACGAGATGCTCCATAAAAATGTCTTTATTGGACAGTTTAACATAATTTTAAGCTTTCATATTTGACTAAAGTGCTGAATATTTTAATGACTCTACTCAACAAGTGTACATTATCTTTTTCAAGAGAATGATTGCATACTTTCCTACGGCATTAGTCCGAGTTAGTAGCGACGATCAAGGTGAGATAAGCTTCCTTCTCTTCAAGCAAAATCCTGGCGCCATTGCTACCATGAGTCTCTACGGAGCCAATTCGATCTTTGAGCTTCTGTACTTTCAAAATGATTAGATAAGCCAATGTATAATTTGGAAAAAAAAGTAAAGCTTCGAACTGTATTTTAATTCACCAAGCAATGCAAACGAATATAAAATATTTATTTTCATTAAAACTTCTTTTTTTGTTAGGAATGCGTGGGATATGGCACTTGATTTATGTCTTAAACAATTACCATCTGTATTAAAACAGACAGAAAGTGGTATACGTGAACCTGTCTATGAGCCAAGTTCTTTTTTTGCTGATCAATTAACAGCATTTTCAGTTTGGCTTGGTGAAAACTCTTTATTAACAACAACACTTGAAAAAGAACATTTAAAACAACCTGAACAATTACCTATTGTTTTACAAGTATGGTTTTTTTTGTTCTGCAATAAAAAAAAATGATTTTTTTTTATTTGAAGGTATTACTCAGTCAATCTCATCGACAACGAGCACTTGATTTACTTGCACGTTTTCTTGATATTGGTACATGGGCTGTTCATCTTGCATTATCAGTTGGTATATTTCCTTATGTACTTCGCTTATTACAAGCAACAAGTGATGATTTACGACCGTATCTTGTTTTTATTTGGGCAAAAATATTAGCAGTTGATCGAGTATGTTAAATATGTTCATTCTGTTGTTTTGCAAAATCTTTTTTTTCTATATAGGCATGTCAAATAGATATTATACGTGAAAAAGGTCATGAATATTTTATTTCAACATTAACTGATATTCGATCATCAAATGGTGTTCGTGCATTAGCTGCTTTCAATTTAACTTGTTTAGTTGATAATTATACGAAAGGACAGGTATATATTAAGCATTATTTATAATACTTGTCAAATAAAAAACAATCAACGTATTTGTTTGACTCGTTTTCTATGATACTAATCATTTAACTCGAATTGAAATAGTTGTTTGAATAACTACTGAAGCTTTCTATCAAATACATTTCATATTAATACCTTTCCTCAAAAATTTTATTAACATTACAAGAAACGAAAAAAAAAACACGTGTCTTTCTTTGTTTTTTTGGAATGCTTGTGACTTGCTGAAGGAAAGTTTTAGGAAATGGAAGAATCCATTGTTGTATTCAGTAATTTGCGTACTTGAAGATGGTATTCTGTAAAACTTATTTCTATATAATCTTTTTTGATCTGAAAGCTCCCATGCTTTTGTATGGGTGTGAGTTGAGTGAGCAACTGTATCCACACCCTCAAAACGTTTCAAATGTATACTATAAAATTGGCTTTAGAGGTCTTGGTTTTTTAGACATCTGTCATCCAAGCAATTATCTCAGAGTTTTCAAATTCATTAATCGCAATAGAGAATATTATTAAAGATTTGCTCGTTACTATATGATCTTTGAATTTTTCTTGTTGTTCTATAGGATGAATTATTACCAATCATGCCTCGTGTACTTGATATTTTCAATACGCCAACAACATATTATCATGAAACATCAGCTCTTTTTCTATGGTCAACATTATTTCTTGGACAAGCTTGGCATTTAAATGCACATGTTTGTGACAAAGCTGTTCTTTTTCGTGCACCAGATACATTACAAAGTTTACTTACTACACATGATTCACCTGAAGTTCGTGCTGCTTGTGCATATGCTTTAGGTACATATTTATCATCATCAACATCTGTTAATGAATTAAGTGATCTTCGTATTGAAAAATCAAAAGAAGCAGCTACTGTACTTATACGTTGTCTTCATGATGGTTCACCACTTGTTCGACAAGAAGTTCTTGTTGCTTTACATCATTTTTTGAATTTACTTCCTCAAACAACACCTATTGGTGCAATAAATATTGCAAATAGTGTTAATCGTACTGGTAGTTCATTATGTAAAACTGTTTTTGATAAAGTTACAGAAGCAATACAAAATGTTGCTTCATCCGATCCATCACATGAAATGGTACAATTAGCTGAAACAATTCTTCAACATTTACAAAAATCTGTTAGTACAAAATTTTTTCAATGGTGTTGTAGTCGATTTCGAGTATCAAATACAATAACACGTGATCTTGGATCTGGTATATCACAACAACATGGTGCTTCATATAGTGAAGATGAAGATGATTGTTTTGCACGTAGTGGTCGTTATTGGCGTAATCATTGTATACGTTCAAATCCTAGTCCATTAGCTGATTTTCAACATATGCGTGAAACTATATTTAATAATCGTATATCAAATGCTGCTCCACTTGTTTTACGTCTTCATCCATATGAAAATTATTTAACCGTAGCAAATTCACATGGAAATTTGAATTTTTATGATTTTGATGGAACTCCACGTTCAAATTCAACACTGAAGGTTGTTGTTGTTGTTGTTGTTGAGTTATTCTAATAGAAGAGAAAAATTAGAAAAAAGAAAAGTATTATTCTATATGAGAACTTTTCCTATCGCTCGGAAACAAAGCAAAGCAAGTCAATAGTTTTATTAAATGTATGCAACTCATCAAATTGATTCTGATATATCAAGATTCTTAACTCGTGTAGACTCTATGTCACATGAGGAAAAGTTTCTAAGTGTATACTCGTCAAGCCAATTGATGTTTTGCACATGAGTAGGCTCCAACAAGACTAGTACAAACCTATAACAACAGTTCATCCCAAGTTATTACAATGCTAGGTTTTTCTTTTATCTTTAGGAAGGTATTAGTGAACAAATAGAAGTACGGAATTTCAATCTGAAATTTCGCCTACGGATAACTTTCGTGGACTTTGAAATTTTGTGAAAATTTCAGCCCAAAATATAGTGTTGATCTTCAGATATCAAATGTTGAGAATACTGATCTTTCTTATCTTTTTTTGGAACATGCGATCGTTTTTTGTATATTCAATATCTCCAGAAGAACACATCCATTTAGATTGTAATTTTCAGGGTATTCTGAGGTATAAAAGGGTTACTTACAAGGAAAATTTTAGATTGAAATTGTATATTTCGGTTATTTCACAGATACTTTACCAGAGGTAAAAAAATTGAGTAAAATTGTAATAACTTAAGAAGGACAGAGCATGAGAACCAGCTCTGATAGGCTTCGACTAATCTTATCAGAATCTACTCATGAGTAAAACATTAGTTCGATTGGCGAATCACACTCGGTGACGCTTTTTTCTCTACTCTTCTACAGTTTCTACATGTTGTTGTCTGTATCATTTAAGAGAGAGAGTCCTAGACAAGCCCACAAAAAAGTGTTTTCTTCTTACAATAGTGCTAAAATCTGATTGGTTGAAACATAAACATTTCTAGCCAATCAAATTTTAGCAAATGGTTTTCTTCAGTATTGTAAAAACAAAACATTTTTGTTAGAAGTTCTCTCTGAAACGGTTCAGACAACATCATACTAAGACTATATTGCAGTAGAGAAAAACTCAGAATTAAATATTATTTACATTTAATTGTACCTTATGTTAAATAGTCTACCACCAGTTTTATCTGATATACATCAGAATTAAACAAATGAGATACATCTTTCATAAGTCTCATCTTTTTCAATCAATCATTTGTGTTAGCATTGTTTGATCTATTGAATTAAATGTTCTTTCTTTTTTTTGTTTTTTTTTGATTTACAGAACTTTCGAATCTCTTTTATTTTTAGGTAGGTTCAATAGGTTCAACAATTAATACATTAGATTATATTAATGCACATGATCGAACATTAATTTGTGTTGGCACTGATACTAGTGCTATTCGTATATTTGATGAATCTACTCATCGTCTTATTTCATCATGGATAGCTCTCTATGATCAACATACACATGGTCATCCTTCTCATCATCATCGTTCAACAACTAATCCTCCTGCAACTCCTAATACGAATATTTCTGTATCACAAGCAAAATTTGTTATCGATTGGAATCAACAATTATGTCGTATATATGCATCAAGTTCTAATATTGATTATATATCTCTATGGGATGTTGAACGTGAACGTTGTTTATATACAATGGATACAGGACCATCGGGTGGTATTTATTGTCTTATATCAGATTCTAATGGTTATTGTGCAGCTGGTATGGGTGATGGTACAGTACGTTGTTTTGATACACGTTCAAGAGATAATGCAATAGCTATTATGCCATCACCAACACAATTAAATCGTCATTCACCTATAGTTACATTAAAAGCTGATACACATGATGGTTTATTATCAATTAGTAATATGGGACAATTAAGACGATGGAATCTTCGAACAGGTATCAGTGCTGAATTACCTGTACCACAAACATCACAACATATATCAGCAGCTGATATTCATTCAACAGGTAATGTCGTAGCATTAGCAACATCTAATGCTTTACAATTTAAAACATGTTTCGGTGATTTACTTTTTGATATAAAAAATTCGAAATTTGCTCAAGTATCATGTTTATCATTTCATCAATATCGACAATTACTTGGTGTTGGTTTTAAAGATGGTTCACTATCAATATTTACTGGAAAGACAAATTCCTCAGCTGTGTGATGAGGTTCATTTTTTTTGTGCTCTTTGTTATTGTTGGTTCTATTTTTTTTTTTTCTTTTTTTTTTTTTTCTATTGATTCAGATGATTTTTTTTTGCTAATAGATTTCTACTCTTGATGGTAGTGGAAATTTCAAAGTTCTTTTTTTTCGTATTCATTTATACAAAGAGAATTTTTATAAAAAAAAAAAAATCTTCACCAGTGATATTGTTTTCGTTTTTTTCGCCCTAAAAAAAAAAATTAACTTGAGTAGTAAACAAAATAAATCAAATCTTTTAATGGCGTTTTTCTTTTGCGAATATTTCAGTTCTGTGAATTGTATACTTATATTTGCTAATTTTATTCTCTGCTAGAAAAATAATAATAATAAACAAGCGAATATTAAACAAAAAATAAATAATCACCTATTTTGATCACTTTTAAGGTTAACTAATACATAGGTATTTTATATAAAATTTAAAGTTTTTCAATGACCTGCGAATAAAGTCTATCGACAGGTTTAACATTTTCCAACTGTACTTTAATACTCTCAATGAAATTTTCTAACCGATATTGGATAGCCGTCTCGAAGTACACGAAACTTTTTTCCAGGTTTTTGTATAGGTGCAAACCAATCGACTGAGCCACTGCGACACAAAAATAGATATTTAATTTAAAAAAATTTCCGATATTCCAAATTAGTTTTTGCAGGTCTTATTGTCTGGTTTTTTTTCTATCGTTAAGTTCTGTACTAACATTTTCTATCTTTTTCATTTTCAAAATTTTTAAAAAATTCATCGAAAAATGTCAATCACTGCTAGAGATAGAATCAGTACTGATATCGTTCGTGAAAGAACCAGACTAATTCCATCTATGGTTGTCGCCACCGATCACTACATCAGTTTACACTTCTATCAGTGACTAGAATATTCTAAGTGTTTTTCAGACCATTAGAGGTCGTTGAATCCAAAATTTTTGTATTTGAACCAACCCGACAGGTTCTATCTGTGAATATCATAATGTATGAAAAAAAATTCGAGAAAAAAATATGAATAGAAATTAAGAAAAAATTTTTCACTATTATGAAGTTATACTTTATCTTCATGCAATCGTTAAATTATAAATATTCATCTATTAGAACAAACTATCATGAATATTTCTATAATAAAAAACATCATAGATTTATTATTCATCAGTCTTCATTACATTGAACAAGATCATCATAATTTAATATCTATCATTTATTCATAGTTTCCATCTTGTTTTCTAATGAATCAAGTAATCTGCTGTACACTGACAACTATATAAGCAGTAAAACAAAAAAAGCTTCAATTTTTTTATCTTTTTCATGCATGTTCAAATCTTTCTATGTCAAAGGTTATGCTGCTCTGCTATGTCTATTAACGAAATAAATCTCGATAAGTTTGTTTTTTGATTATTTTTGTATTCGACATACATGTTTAACATATCTAAAACATCATTAAATAACGTCATTTTTGTCAATGTTTCTACTCATAGTTGAAAATCCAGATTTTTTTTTTTCGTAGCACAACTATTGCATGCTAGGTAAATACTCCAGAGACAGTTGCTCTCATATATTGAAATGCCAGACAATACAGTAAAGGCAGATATGGTTATGTAAATGAAGGTGAGAATGTGGTGTATATCTAATTTCATTAATTTTCTAATTACTTTTTGGTTGTTTCATAGTTCTAACAAAGAGCCGTAAAAAAAAAGCAATGTCACGAAAACGAATGTTATGCAAGTGTCTATCTATGGAATAATAGTCGTATATTTAAATTTTATTTTTATCTGATATATGTGACTATAAAATAATCTTTACATTAAGAATAAAAATTTTATTTATTGTTTAATTTGCTTATAGAGTAAATAGCAACAGTTCAATTTGATTTTATCTACAGTAAATCTCAATAGTATATCAGTAAATAATTTGGTATTGAAGAGTTCTTATTTGAAGAAAACAAAAAAAAAACGCAACAACAATTTTTTTTGTTTGTTCTCTCCATAATTGAATCTATGAAAGATTGAATGCAATCAGTGTTTTACATTAGAATCATAAGAGATTTTAATCAATACAAATATTGATTGTACGATATAGATCAAGAAGAAATATTACTGAAGTTTTATTATTTATATGTTGAAAGAAACTGTCAGCCAAGTTGTCTGTATGAATTAATTCAACATATGATTAATCTTGTCAAGTCTTTTTGTATTTCCTAAATATAATATCAACAGAAGTGATAATAGAAAAAGAAAGATATTGAATAAAACATAATATTTCATATGTGAATAAAAGGATTAAAAGATAAAAAGCAAATTTTTGGTTTTTTTTTTCATTTAACTAAGAATCACAAAAGTATGTCATTTCTTTTTTTTTTTTCTATATTTATATCATAAATCGAATTTTAGTTAATTGCATCTTTGATTGATATCTACGACAGTTGAGAATAACTTTGACAATAAAAAACGACCATCTATTAGGTTTTGTTTAATGTTAGAAGTTAATAGAATATGACGGAAAATGAATTTCTATAAAAAGAAAAAAAAAATTGAATATGTACGATATTAATTATCTGCTAATTTATTTAGAAATTCTCATCAAATTAGTTTAAATCATAAATAAAATGATATTATCAAAAAAAATAATTTTAATTTATAGTTATAAGAACATTCTTTTTTATAAATAATCAAAATGAAATAAATGAATTTTTGCATTTCATAAAAGATAATCTACTATTTTGAAAAGATTTGCAAGTAATCATAAATTCTTTTCTATCATACAGTAATGGATTTTGGATTATTCTTTTTTCTTTATTCAGATTTTCATGAACTTTCTTCAATTATTTCAAATATGACTTTTTTTTTCTCTTTAATTTACCTGTTATTCCTCAAAACAAAAAACTTCAGTTATTCAAACAAATAAAAACACAACGAAGTGATACTTCCTTATTATTATCTATTTTTAGTACTAAATGTATTTTTATTTTTATGTATATGAATTCTGTTGGATAAAAACATTATTCTGCCTAGCTTTATGCCATCATTTTATAATAGAATATAGCTGACACAATTGTTTTCTATTACAGAAATAGAACGGGAGAGAGAAGAGAAAGAAAAAAATGTTAGCATCGAACATCATAACTACTTTAGTAGAAATTAAAATGAAAATATTTCATACTATATCATACGAATAAAAAAAACCTTTCTTATTTCAATTTCAATTGTATTTAATCGTTTAAAGAGAAGAAGAAGAAGAAATGACATTAATAAATTGTTTCTTTTAATTGTAAAAACCATAATGAATCCATGAATAATATATATACAGTTTTTTGTTTGCTTAAGAAGAATCATGTTCAGTCATATCAGCTGTTGATGGAAATGATAATATTGATTCAAGAAATGTTTTTGATTTATAATATGATCGAAATAATGATACAGATCGAATAATTGATAAATAAAAATGTGCATTTATCAATAGACATAATAAATGAAAAATAAGTGATATCATTGATTTAATTTTCGTATCACTTGTTTTAAGAAACCATAGAGAAACTATATAAAATAAGATTTTGTTTCTTTTTTTTTTTTTTTCATATTTATACAAAAACTTACTAAAAAAAGATAATAAATGAAATAAAGTAAGAGAAAAAAGAACAAGTTGTAAAGAAGTTTTATCTCCTGATCGAAGTGTTAAACCAAGTATTGTTGCTAAAACTAAAATATTATTCTATAAACAAACTATTAAAAATAAACAAAAATATAATACATACAAGCATAAGATGTAGCAAGATGTAATGTTGATTCAAAATTACCAAGTAATATAAATCGTAAATATGACGGGCAAAGTAATCCCTATATGCGACAAAAAAAAAAGAAAAAAGAATTAAACATTATTATTAATTATTATATTTTCATTAGAAATTACCATCACAGTAAAACAACTATATAATGTTGTTGTTAAAAGTAGCCAACTTGTAAGTTTAGGTGGTAATTGAAAAATTAAATGATCTGAATGTCCAAGTATTTGACTAATTTTTGAACCAGCTGTATCTCCAACACCCAATACTTTTCGTACTTTAAGACGACTTTGTAAATCACCACAACTACTTTTCCTTAAAAAAATATTTCTTTAAAAAAAACATTTATTATAAGAAAAATTTCATTGAATTATTATTAATCGGATGTAAAAAAAAACAAAATAAGAAGACGAATCTACCTGCTTGTAACCTGCATTAATGTTTTTTATGTATTGGATGATGAATAGTCAGTTAATAAATATGTTTAGTAGTATTATATTGTAATTCAATCGAACGTGTGTAAAGAAACAGAAACAAAAAAAAAAGAAAATTCTGCTTCTGCTATATATGCCGATAAAATAATAGTAAGAAATACACTGGCTAAGTAGTTGTATTAGTCATATGTATTGAAACATTTATAAGAAAACGAAAGAATCTAAGTTTAATTTGTGTGCAAATAATGGAAAAGAATAGAAGAACAAAAAAAAAACAATAACAATAATAAGAGAAGAAAAAAAGGAAAAAAAGAAACCAACTCAACGAGAATAAATAGCTATCCTGTCTGTTTAATATGATCCTATACTGTTAATATTCTTGACAGGCTAACTGTTAGTTTGTCTATTTTTTAGCTCAAGAAAATGACAGAAAGGAAATAGAAAAAAGAATAGGATTTAGGATTTCTACTATAAATAAATTGTCATTTTTATTTTTTATTCCGACGAACGAAATAGTAGTATTCATTGACATCAATAAATATATTTTTTTTCAAGACACACATACATGAGTATATCTGGTTTGTTTGATCTTTGATGTGGCATTGTAGATGATAATGTTCAGAATAGAAAGTATTGTTGTGGTTTTATATACTTATCTAACTTTTGTTTTATTTCTAGAATAGATAAGAAAAAAGAAAGAAAAAGGAAAAAGTCAAATGATCATAAAAATACAAAAATGTTCTAATAATAAGATGAATTTACTCTTTTTTTTTATGTCGTTCTATTATATATGTCAGTTGAGATTGACTAATAAAATCATAGATTATTTGGTCATGTCATGCATTAAATCATGATTAGTCTACTTATTCCAACAAACGTGTCATGCATTGACGTTTGCTGACGTCAATAACAGACGTGCAATCAACAAATAGGTGCAAAATAATGAATGAAAATAATCTAGAAATTTATGTCAATATCATAACGTTTAAAATATAATCATTTCTTTTTGGTCGATTATATATAAATTCTCTTTTGAAATTTATACAAGTTTTTTTTTGTTGTTTGCTATCTAAATACAATATTAATCAAATAAATTAGAAATTTAAAAATATTTTATCATCTATTTCTATTAAACCATCACATATAGATATCTAACAGATCATATTAAAAATTTATAATAAATTCTATCAAATTAATAAAAGCAAAACAAAAAAAAAAGCTATCCATAATATTCAGCAGATGTCAGTTAATAATAACCAGTTACCATAGTGTGCGTGTGTTTTTCTGAAATATGTGCTCTTAATTCAGAAACGAGAAAATTTTGCGTACTCTAACATGACATCCTAGAATTCATTAGTTTGTAACTAGACATTCGTCTAATTGTCATAACATTTACTCTGTTAGAATATATTATATTATAGAAACCTTGTATAAATTCATTACTTAGATAATAAAACAAACTACTCATGAAGCATGATATCTAGTAAAGAAATTTATATATATAATAATAATACACGAACAAAGTACATATGTTCTTTTTTATTTTTTTTTTTATCGGAAAAAAAGTCAACATGATCTATGATTAGATGAAGAAAAAAAAAACGTAATAATAAATTCAATCATTTAATAAAGAGTACTATTCACAAAAAAAAAAAATCAATAATATAATATTTTCTCATTATGATCACTACAATTTTTTCTCATTTTGAATTAATAATGTTTTAGAAAGGATTGCTTTTTTTCTTTATATAGTATATTGAATATGATTGATGAATGATTTTATTAAAAGATTATTAAAATAGAAGTAAACAGATCGAATTCACAATTATTACTTAAATTTGTTCGTATGTTCATAGCATTAATGTTATGATACATAAATAGTTATTCGATAATATTTACTAAAAGTTATTACTATGGTCAAATTTTTTTTTGGTGTATTTCATATGTCAAAAAAACAATAATATTTATCAATATTTATTTCTTCAACTTACTTTTTTTTTTGTCTCATCAAGATTCTGTTTAACAATTTGATATATTCTAATTGTTTATTTTAATAGATAATAAATCTAAAAATGAATAAAAAGATTCATTATCAAATTACAAAAAAAAAAAAGAAATAGAATTTAATATCTTCTATGAAAATAAAAATTAAAGATTGATAAAAATCAATAATCCAATATAATTGATGAATAATGATATGAAAAAAGAAAGAAAGAAAAAAAAATATATATTCTTTCCGTTTTCTTTTATGTGTAAATTATTGCACTATGATGTGATATAAAACAAAAAATAAAGAAAAAAGCAAATAACAATTGCGGAAATAACAAATTTATATGGAAAATGAAAATACAAGAAAGAAAAAAAAAAAAAGGAATCAATTTTTTTTTATTTGTAATTCACATCACAAAAGAAGAAAAAAAATTAATTAGAATACTTTCTTTAATCTTGTATGTTGTTATACTTTATTCTATAAATAGATTGATATAAAATATAATGATAAACTATTAGTATGTTTGATTATTTATGTATTAGATTTATCTTTTTTTTTTTAAGATTATCAATGCATTGTATTTTGTTTTATGAATAATACAAGTTTTAGATTTATATTTTCAGGAAATAATTTGCACTTGAAAGCATTCAAATTATGATTATAACATATATTATTCTTCATCTATGTTGTCTAAAATTAGATGTATTATATATATATACAATGAATCATAAAAAAAGAAACTATGTAATTATCTATTATAAGAATTGATTATTATATATGAATTTGAAAATAGAAAGAAACTTAAATTTTAATTATAGACTTGAATTATTTAATTCTTATTATAATTCATTAACCCTTTGAGGGCGAAGTCCGTATATATATATGGTTTGAAAATTTCAAATAGAACTGAAAATCTTTGGCTTTATTCAAGTAGATTCTTTGAGTGTTTTGTTTCTTTTTCTATCTCAAAATTCTCTATTTGTGTCTTTGCAATAAGAACCAGTATAATAATTATGATAGTTAATACGTTTCAAGTTAGAACTGATTCTAACACTACGATTTTATTCCTTTTATAAAGAAAAAGTTTGCCTTCAAAGGGTTAATAAATTTAATAATTGATTCATTTTTTTTTATTATTATATCTTTTGCAAAATTTATTTAATAAATAAATTAAGAATAAATCATTGAATTGAAAAAATAAAACTAGCTGCTAATTGATTAGATTGTTTCTTTGATAATCATAATAATAGCAAATTGATTGGTTAAATTTTTGTAAAGAGATTTTTTTGTACAAAAAAAAAAATGTAATTGAACATAGTTATAGTTAAAAAATAATCAATTAAATAAGGTATATATCTTAGATAAGATCAATATGAGTATTTTATGCGATGCAAATCAATATTTTCAAAATTGTCAAAGAGATTTTAGTTTTAAATCTTAAGAAATTAATCGAATTTCTTTAAAATACTGATTTTTATTCACAATATATCCATAAAATCGAATTGACCTAACTCAAAATTATACCAACATGTTCAGAATTTACAAAACAACACTAATAGATATGAACAAAATGATTCCGGTACTGAGACCAATCACTGACTGCTAGTCTATTCATATGAATCGTAAAACAAAAAATATTTTAATAACTGATGAAAAAGATGGAAGAAATAGTTTTGATTATCAATTTTTTTTTTGTTTTTCGAGTTGCGAACTGTTTGATTTATTTGTTATTGAAATTATTCGATTATGAATTCTATTCTATTAATGATATTAATATCTAATCACACAAGCAAAAGATTATACAAAAATTTCTCAAAATATGAATAAAAATTTGACAACCAAAAAGATTCATTACTAATTAGTACAATTAGGTACAAATCATATATTGATGTTTTGCAATTTCGAAATATATTATAAAAAAATGAAATAAATACAAAATTTTTGCAAATATTTTCATACTAACTCACTTGATTATTCTTCAAAACTAGAATATATATATAGGCCTTCTCAGATGCTTCTATAACAAATTTTAATATAAAAGAAGGTTTTTTAATCATACGAACAAAAAAGAAATTTTTAATAGAAGAAAAAAACATTTCTTATTTGATCTGAAAATAGCATATCATTTTTTAAGGCAAAATGAAAAAAAAACTTTTCTTAAGTACCGAAGAAAAAATCGTGTCATTTATAAAAGGTCAAATTTCTCAATTATGATATATATACAGGGTGTCCCAAAAGTCCGTCGGAAAAGTTAATTCAAATATCTCTTATACAACTCAAGCAATTTAATTGATTTTTTTATAATGTGTTAGTATGTTCTTTAAAGTTTTATTTCACATAATTTAGTTTGCAACAAATATTCAAAATGATTACCATGAAGTATAATACCTAAATCCATCGTTTTTGAAATCTCTAAAAAAAATTGCAGAAAGTTTATTTTCGAGCTAATTTCGTTTCGTTATCGGTTCTTATTTTGAATTCAACCAAATCTTTATATATATATCTTATGTATATAGGTCTCTACTTTATATTTGTTAATAAACCATTCAAATGAAAAGAGACTTTGTATGAAAAAAAAGAGCTCTTCTGATTGTGGATATTTTGTAATTTGCGTATCAAAGTGATATAATTTCAACTCGATCTTATGAATCTTCTCTATGACATGATAGGAGAAATTACACTCTATATGGATTCATTAGATGATATTCAGTGATAATTCGTCCTGATATTGTCCATGGAATGAAGTAGGCTGTTGCAACAACCCGAACACTTGATAGTGGCACATTTTCACAATTATCATAAACTTTGCTGATTTTCTCTTTTGTAGTTTTTGAAGGTCTTTCAAATTGTTGTCTGTTTACTACTATACTCATTTCGCAAAGGCCTTGAAAAGCGGCAATAGCACAGTCCATGTGTAGCGTTTTTATGTCAAATTCGACTTGCATTTTTCCTTTCACAATGATAGGTAACTCAAATTTGGGCATTAATAGAACTATTCTAATTCTAATAGTTATAGGCACAGACATTTATCCAAAAATATACAGAACAAAACTTTAAAGAACATACTAACATACTATAAAAAAATCGATTAAATTGCTTGAGTCGTATAAGAGATATTTGAATTAACTTTTCCAACGGACTTTTGGGACACCCTGTATATTACTTGTTTAACAGACTATCTTTCCGTTCTTAACTAATTGTTAGTGCTGAATACAATAGAGCATGAGTTTATCATCGATCTGTAGTAACATTTAAACTTTATTGAGAAATAATAAAAACAAAAAAAAGAAATTGTTGTTATTCGAGATCGAATAATAACTAATATAAACAATAAACGAATAATTAATTAATAAATTATACACAAAATAATTACGGCGATCTTTACTTGAATCTTTTTTTTTTTTGTTACTTTCGAAAGAAATAATTATCTTATTCTTACAAGTAAATATAACAAAGATGTGACATCTTTGTAAACAGGATATTCTTCGACATCCGTGTGTATATATATGTATGTACACACAAACAAATGTCAATATCTAATACCCATCACCTAATTGACAAACTAATTACACGTGCCGTTTGTCTTTGTCTATTGTATATATTAGGAAAAGGATCGAAAGATTGAACACGAATGATCCAATCGTTAGATAGGGCGGACAAACTCGTGCCCATCAATGATAATCCTTCGTCAATATAATTCATGAAGAGTACGCCCTTTATCATCGTACGAAAAAAAAAAAAAAGACAACGAGCGCGCTCGCGCGACAGAGAGAGAGAATGTTGGTCAATACTAACTTTTGTATAAATAGACAAAATTTCTTCAGTATTCATCATTCAAAATACTATGACAATGAGATATGTAAGTATGTCATGAAGAAAGTTTTTTTTTTTTAAAAAAGAGCAGCTGAATTTCATCTTACCAAACAGCATTAGTTCGTTTATTATTGAATTGCTAATACTGTCAGGTAAAGATGGCCTAAGGACGCTCATTCGACGATATATTTAATTATAAATAATAAAAAAAAAGAAAAAAAGAATTGTAGTCATACATAATTATCTCTATAGAAAATTTGTTAATATATTTCAATTTGATAGATTATTATAGAAATAAAAATATGTCATATAAATTTTGTAAAATTGCCGATGAACTTATCATTCATCATTTTATATTACTATATTTCAAAATATTCATATCTTTTAGTATAAAATAAGAACTCAGTCCTTCGCATAAGCCGATAGAGAGACACATACTTCACATTTCTAGCAGAGATTCAGTAATCACCTAGTTTCATCATTATGGTCAATTCTGGTTTATTGGTAATTGACATTCTATAATGTTTTGTTTTTTTTTTCGCTATATTCAAAACTCAATCAGAACTTTCGAAACAAACTTCACGAAAAAACTATTCATTTATTAAACTTGGTACGTCCTCTATCGCAAAAAAAAACAACTTGACGAGTACCAATAGAAGGTTAATCTATATATGACTCATAATTTTTAGTAGATTCCATTGATTTATTAGTGAATTTTTGATAATTACAAAAAAAAAAGTATTATCATAATAAATTAATAATGATTAAGTCTTTATCATTAGCAAAGGTAATTTCTTTTTTTTTGAAGAAATTATAAAAGACTAATTTTATTATATAGATTTTTCGATATTGTTCAATTGTTCGATCGGTTCGATATTTTGAAAGTTCTACACAATCATCAACTTTTTCTCGTATGTTTTATTCTTTGTTATAAAATGATAATGATGATGATGATGATATATATATATTAAGCTGAATCATCATCAACTTCTTCTACTTCTCAACAACTTCCATTAATTGTTAATCGACAACTTGAATATCCTCATATACGTTATTCACCAATACAAGTTTGGCTTGAAACATTAAAACAAAAACCTGATGAAAAATTAGGTATTATTGATTTACATCCAATAATTTGGCAAACTTCACCAAGGTATTTATTTCTTATATATATATATATCTTTATTTAATATTTTAATTATAGATTAGATATTCTCTATGAAAATATTGAATGGCAAAAAACTTATAAAAAAATTGTAAATAAATTTCTTTTTTATAATTATAATTATTTTAATTAAAGGATTGGGCATATACACCACCACATCATGAATATCCAAATATGAGATCAAAACCTTGGCCACAAAAAGGAACTGGTCGAGCACGACATAAATCACGTTTTGGTCCTCAATGGAAAGGTGGTTATAAAGTTAATGGACCAAAAGGTCCAACATCATTCTTTTATGTTCTTCCAAAAGAAAAACGTATTGAAGGTCTTTGTACAGCATTAACTGTTAAATTACATCAAGTATTAAAAATAAATTGATTTAGTTTTTTTTTTGTTATTAATTCAATTTACTTTTTCTTATAGAATGATGTTCATTTTGTTGATTCATTTGATTTACCAACTCATCAACCAACAGTATGAATATTTTTATTTTTTTTTGATATATGATTAAATTTCGAAATAGATAAAAAAAATCTCTCTTTTGGATTAATGACAATAATTAAATCGTATTCTATCATAGGAATGATGCTAATAGTTTTCTTTTTTTTTTTTAATAGTACCTTCAAGAATTAGTTGAAGATCGTTTTTGGGGACCATCAATTCTTTTTGTTGATGAGTATGTTATTAAATAAATAAATAATTAATTAATTAATTTTTAATTATAGTACGGATATTATGCCACATAATATTATGTTTGCAACTGCTAAAACTGAAGGATTTACATTGATGCCTGTTTATGGTAAATATTATGTTTTTAATTAAGATTTTTTGATTGTATTTAGTTTTTTTTTGTAGGTTTGAATGTTTACAGTATATTAAAACATACAACATTAGTATTAACAATTCGAGCATTAAATAAAATAGAAAAAAAACTTTTACATGCATTACATTCATATGATACACAAAAAGATCAACCACCACCACCTGATGAACCTTAATTTTTGTTGTCTTCCTTTTTTTTTTTGGTCTAATTTGTTAGAAGATTAAAATAAAAACAAAAAACAAAACTTGATATTTGTGTTTATTGTCTCAGATGATGTCAATTAATTTTGATCTATTGAAACTTTTTATATCATCTCAAATAGAGATTAATTGAACTAGATAATTTTAAGTGTTCTTTTTTTTTTATTCAGAATGAATATGAATGATAAATTACGATGAGATATTTTTTTCTACTAAGAATTTTTCAAGTAATCAAATTATAATTAGATCTAAGAATAAAAGAAATTGTTTTTATTTGACTTGGATATTTGTTTTTTTTCTTTTGTTTTAGATCAACTTGTCATTGATCTTATTGATTTAAGTAGTCTAGAAACACATTATACTGATATGACAATGTCTGATAATGGTGAGAACTAAATAAATTTCATGGGATTGACACACTAGAGAGTAGGAACTTACGATGGAACATTCCCAAGTGTCACATTGCTTTTGAGTCGGCTGTATGGGGATTATGTAGGTCCTAATGATCTATGAATCCTCCCAAAAAAGTTCGTGCCGCTAGCTTCTTACTGCTGAGATATAGCATTTTTTCTATAGGTTTCGGAAAAAGCCGTGGTTCCCCTCAGGAACATCAGGAAAAGTGAGTTTTGAGTTTCAGCCTGAAACTTTGCATGTGTATAGGCCTCAATGAGAACAGTTTATTGTGAATGTTTCAGATTTTTTGGTTTCTCCTAGTCTGAGATAACAACATCGAATCCACCGGGGTATATGAGCAATTTTATGATAATTGTATCTTAGGATAGATACAACGAAAAAAGCTGAAACTTTCACAATAAAGTATTTTCATCAGAGATGGGTAGCTCCGACCCTTTCTATCTCCAGCTCCAGCCAATAACAGACCGCTCCTCTCCGACTCCGCTCAAGATTAAGACATATTCTGCCGACTCCGCTCCTCGCCGAAAGTATCCGCTCCCGCTCAGCTCAAGCTCTACCCTTAATTAAAAAAATCCGCTCCGACTCCGTTTCGACTCCGCTCCTGCAACAAATCTTTTTAATTATGCGTAATGATTAGCTGTGTTCAGTGAATTTCTCGTGTTAGTCTAAATATAGAAGCATATATATAAAGTACAAAAAAAGAACACATTGATTAACAATATGTTTAACTTAGTTATAATATAAGATGAAGAACGTTTACTTTTCAAGAACGGTACTCGCTTTTTTTTATTATATGATGATACTGAATCGTTATTGTCGACAATAGTAACGGAAGATGATTCATCGATATCATGGTCGCGCATTTTTTTGCCATGATAGTCGTGTTCGTTGAAGTGACTGAGAAATGTTATTCTGATTCGGCACTATTCTCCTTTCACATTTTATATTATGCAATTTCTCTCTTTCTCGACGTCATTTTCTTCCATTTCCAAAGTAACAATAGCTTAGTTCAATTAGACAAAGAAGAAGACTGTATATAAACGGTCAGTCATTGTTTCAGAGATTGCCATTGACTAAAATGTCACAATGGGCTATCCATTTCGATAATTCGCCGATGACGAGCTTTCTCTCATTAATTCTTCCGTCATTTTGAATAGAACAATAAATCGAAAACTGAGCTTATCATTGGAGCTATAAATAAAATGTCGCTCCGACTCCGCTCCAGCTCCATTTTATTTAGGAAGCGCTCCGCTCCGGAGTCGGAGCTGCCCATCTCAGATTTTCATTGAGCCCTATATCTATGCAATGTTTGAAATTGAAATTCAAAATTCAGTTTTTCAAGTGTTCCTGAGGGGGACCACAGCTCTCTTTTCTTAAACATACAGTAAAAAGGCAGTGTCTCAGCAATAATAAGCTAGCGGCATGAACTTTTTTCAGAGGATTCATAGATCGTTAGGATCTACATAATGCGCATATGCTGGACTTAAAAGCGATGTGACAGTTGAGAATGCTCCCTCGTTAGCTTTCTCGTTCAACGGTTGAATTTTGTTTACACAGGATTTGAAACACTTTTTACAAGCACTATGAGAAGTCCTTCATTGTTTCTAGTGATATGGAAGGTGGCTGCTCCTTGCTGCAATTTTTTCATGGTTACGCTTCTGTTCCAGGATAGCTTTTTTTAAAGTAGGATATTGAACATGCTAGAGAAAAGGATTAGTTAGTCAAATTCTAATTGCAAACATTTTTTAGACTGGATAAAAAAAGAATATGGCTGTATTATAGAATAAGGAGAGGATTTATTATGCAGAGAAAACAAAAACCCTATTAGTGAAACATAATTGATTATCTAAGTTTTCTTAGGTTTATAATCAAATTCATTCTGATCAGTTATATCGAATACTTCAAAGTATCAATAACGAAAATAAGGCAATCTTTTTCGATAACTATGAAAATTCAAAAAAAACTGTTCATGTTCTACTGATGTGGCTCTGCTAAAATTTATTAAGAATTCTTGTTCACTCTAAACTATTATTGATTCTTGTTAGTCTTTAATCGAATTTCAACGAGATTCAAATCAATACAAACATGTTGGGTTAATTTCTTTTTAAATTGAAGTATCTAAATTAATCATCTTACTGTATCAATTTTCGTTGATTTTTATTATACGAACATTTTTTCTCTTCGAATTAAGAAAATCCGAATTATAATATTTCTATTGATTTATTTAACCATAGAAAATCAAGAACAACTAATGCTGAAAGAAGAATGTATTCTCGATTGTTCAAAATTAGTAACATTTGATATAGAAACAAAATTAATAACTGAAAAACTAGATCATTGGTATTTAGATATGAAAAAAAATCTTATGGTAAAAAAAAAAACTTCTATTGTTCTTTTTTTATTTTTATCTAAAGAAATTTCTTTGTTTTGAAGAATGAATTTGATAAATTACGTTTACGATTTCTAGAAGAAGTTCAACAAAATATTCTACATGAAAAAGAAATGTAAATTAAAATAAATATTTCGATAACAAAAAAAAAAAAGAAATATTCGATTTTATTTTAGTCAAGCAAAAGAATATATCTGTTTGAATCAAGATATTAAAATTATGTGTGAAATATTAATACATTATAAAAATATTATTGATCAAAAAGAACAAACAGAAACAAATCTTCATAAATCATTAAATGTACTTTATAATAAAACTATTTTATATCATCATTATTATGAATGGCGTATAATTTATATTGAAAAACGACAACAAAAATATTCATTATTATTAGCAAAAGATTTTTATGAAAAAAAAATTAAAAAAGTATGAATTATTATTTTTTTTTTATTTGTTTATATTAATTTTCATACTATTCTTTTATTAGAAAGTATTAAACAATTGGAAACAACTGATTGAACGAGAATGGAAAAAACATTTTGAATTAATATATAAAAAAAAATCAAAAATTATTCTTAATGAATTAATTAATCGATATGAAATAAAATATAAACAATTAGAATTACAATTATTAAATGCAAATGAAGAAATAACTCAATTAAAACTTAATCGAAATATACATGATGAAACACTTAAAAAATCTTTTATGCGTGGTATTTGTGCTTTAAATATGGAAGCTATGTCTGTATTATTTAAAGATAGACATGAATATGATACAATAACTAATGAAAACCAACAACGAGACTATTACAAACAAAGAAGTATGTTTTAATAGTTCTAATTCATTTGTAAAATATATTGTAGGAACTCTAATTCTTACGTTTTCAATTCTTAGATTTACAGAATATTATAATACCTTCCTACATGGAAAATTTCACAAGGCCTAATAGAAGGTCAAAAATTTTTCAAAACTTTTTTCCAGAAATTAAGGATGTTTTTTCGGCGTAAAATTTACGAGGAAATTCCTTGTAGCTCTTGTAGCCTTATATCTTTATTGCCTTCCCCCTTATTACCATATCACCTTATTGCCTTACTCCCTTCAAGGCCTATGAGTAACTCCATACGATAATCCTTGAGGGCCTATAGGTATCTCCACAGGATAGCTCTTGAGGACCTGTGGGTTCCCTCATAGGATAGCTTTTGGCGATCTATCGGTACCCCCATAGAACGGCCCTTGAGGACTTTTGAGTCCCCCATAAGTGGCCCTTGGGACTTCTCCTTATAGCCATATTCGACCTTTAACCTGGTACAGAGAAACAGACACTGAACATTATATATATATATAGATGATTTTTACTTAAAATCTTTTTATGAAATTCTAGACGATGACAATATTGATGAAGGTGTAACATTAACAGGCTCATCAATAATTAATGATGAAGAAAATGATTTAAAATATTCATCTCATTATCATACACATCCAAGATATGTTCATAAAGATTAGTTACCAAATACAATCTATTCTACTGAAGAAGGACGTTCTATTTATGTATGTAATCATTATAGAAAAAAAATCTAATGAAAATATTTTTATTCTTGTTTTTATTTTTCTAGTCTAATAATCATCATCGTCATATAACTTGTCATAAACATCCATCGATGACAATAAATTGATTTCGACATACAAATAGTAATATTTTAGATGAATGTCATTCATGCAGTAATAATATTCATTCATAGACGTTCCATTTTATTTCTATTATCTGTCCACTAAACAAATATTCCTGTTTATTTATTTTTTTTTATCATATTTAATTTATATAAATATATCTAAGATAAGCTTTTTTTTTGTAGACGTGTACCAGTGAAACAGTTATTAACATTGAAATAAATATAAAATCTAGTCAAAAAGAAAATATGTTCTTTTCGAAAATGAAGATTTTCAATATATGTCTGAATTCACTGTTTAAATTTCATGAAATTAAGTAAAAAAAAATCGGAAGTAAACTTATCTACTTACATCTAGTATTAAGTATTCCTTATTGGAGTTCTGTCAAATGTACAAAAGGAAATTACAAGCATTGCATTTTCTGTATTTCAATACATACCCAGGAGGAAACATCATACAGTTGAATCCTGGCGGATATCTCAGAAAATTCGACAAACTTCAATATGTAGTTGTCAGGTGTCACCTTTGATCATTTTCCACAGCTACTGAGTAAACAATTTTAGGAATTAAAATTTCAAAAATCCTATGATCATAATCGATTATAACTTGGATTTTGTGTCACTATGAAAGCCTCCGTATATTTGCTTCAACTAGATTTCAATCAATTTGTTATACTGTTGTATTGGTCTCTAAACAAAGATGAAATAAAACAAATTAGAGACTTTTCTTACGTAAAAAGAAAATCGAAAACATTCATTAAACAGAAGTTTTTTCTGTCTTTTCTAACATAATAATTATCTGTTCCGATTCAATGATACGTGTTAACCGGGGTTAATCTCTTGTTACTTGTTATTCGATTTTAATTGCATATACTGAAAATCAGCGTGTTTGTCGAGATTCGAACATTATAGCTCAATTTTTCAATATTTTTTTTAAAATTGTTTGTTATAACGAAAATATGAGTGGAACTAATTATTCATTATTCGAATCATTTATAGCCTACCTTGATTGCTCTCAAAGCTTGCTCTCAATGATAATAGAGAGAAAGAAGACAATCTGTAAATGCTTGCGCTATAAGACTTATCGAAAGTTGATATGGTCATATTTGAGTTGTCATCTAAAGACAAGATGTTCATCCTAAGAGCTCGTCGGATTATTCTCGAACGTGTACATAACCGGCTCGAAACTGAAAATTTCCATTTGATTTGACTCGTGTTTGGATTCAAGATGATAGAGGTTGAGATCAACATCTTCCACAACTCACTCATCCATACACAACTTTTCTATGAAAGGAAATATTATTAATTGAATGTGAACGTAGTTGTTAATGTAAAATTTGACTAACCATTATCAAAATATGTAGGGTGTGGGTGTTATCTTCTTTTCACCCACACCCACACCCTCTTCAAGACTATGTTGATAG
>CAJNOP010000930.1:0-71640 GCA_905250075.1 Rotaria sp. Silwood1 | reverse complement strand
TGGCTGTATTGATCTAATCCGCCTCAATACGCATCCATACCCACACCCACCCACACCCACACCCACACCTACACCCCACCCAAAACAATGTCTGAATGTGTCGAAAATAATAATTCTATAGATACCTTGACGAGCTTTATCCAATCATGACAAAAAAAAATGAGCAAAAAAAAAATATTTTGCGTAAATTTCGGATTGTCAGTAGCTGATAATTTTATAAACTATTGAATTGTTTTTTAGATTTTCTATCCTGATTTAATTGATAAAACAAAAACTCCATCGTGTAGTCTTGTAAGTATATCTATTCGATTGCATTTTAATTCATAATAAGAATCTTTTCTTTTATTAAGACTGTTTGTGAAGATAATAGAGATTTTTCAATTCTCAAATTTCATGCTGGACCACCATATGAAGTAAAATTAAAGTAAAATTAAAAATAATCATTCTTTTCTATAATTTATTCTTTAGTATATTGCATTCAAAATTGTTAGCGAAGAATGGGATAAGTCACCAGAACATGGATTTCGATGTCATATTCAAAATGGAGTATTTCAATTATGGCTTCATTTTCGTAAACAGAAATATCGTCGATAAACCTTTTTTTTTCTCTTGTTATTATTTTGATATGTGAAATATATTGTTGTATGATTGAAACTGTCAATATATAAAATCCTGATGGACATAATAAGACTATCATCTACTAGTCTTTTCATTTCAATTTTTGTATCTAATATATGATATTTTCTTTCTCGATTAATTCTATTATATCAAATCGAATATATTCTTTCTTCGAGTAATCAGAAAAACTGTTTGATTCATATGTTTATCAGAACAAAAATATGTCAAGAACAATGATCGAATTATGATTGAATGTTTGTTTTTCGAATAGTCTTTTCGATAGTTTTTTAAACATCTTGTTGCAAGTGTAATACAACATTTCATTAAATATGATTTAAAATTGACCATTTTGCGATCAATTACTAATGTTACACTATGCTAATTATCTTCAATCAGACATAACATATTGAAATTATCCGTATTCTTCCTATTAGTATAATCCGATCCATTCGCAATGAGGATAAAATCATGAGATAAACCTAATCCTTTTATTACGTTTATATTATTAGTGTTGAATCATGTCAAAGAATCTTTTGATCTGTGAGATGATCTAGTATCCTGCATCACCATCTATTCTTCTTTTGATAAAAGGAATGCATTTTCAAATAAAGTAGGTAAGATTTTTCTAATTATCGTTATATATGGCAATTCATGAGCATCATCTGAATACATCAATAATGAACTATGAATATTTTCTGGCATGTAAACCTCGCAGATTAATCTCTTGTTTAATGTTTTGCACTATAACTCAATGGTTCATTACTTTGGGTTTTCAAACGTCGAATCGAGGATGTGGGCTTAGGTGTGAATATAAAGAGAAATTAACACCAACCCACATTCACACTCGCATCCGCACTCTATTACGAACAGAGAATAAGACAGAGAAAATAAGCTTAAACTCGTGTGCGAAAAAGGAAAGAATGACTTGGATGACTGGTATATAAGAATATGATTGTAGTGATAAAGTCACACGAATAGAGTAACGACTGGACATAAGCAAGACTAACTTGTTTGAGTCTCGATATTGAAACATTTCGATGATTATATAGACGAAGACTCCGCGCCCTAAAGTTGTCCTCTCAAGATGAGAATCAAATTGTGTTTTTACTGCTATGCGACAAGATAGAGAGGACTAAAGCAGCTATTCACAATATTAACTGCGTAAATTGAAAATCAAAAAAGGCAAAATGATACTGATTTTTCTCCCATTTGTTTTACTCTGCTGTTTTTCTTCGAACAAGCAATGACAACGATAGTTATTTTCTGTTTTTCTTCCGTTTTGCATGTGTCACGAAATGACGTCAGTGTGATAACGCCTTGTGACAGTGCTTGCACATTAATCCTATCAATCCTAGAATCAATCATCACCTGGGCATAACGTGTGCTGCTCGAAAATTTTCGCGGAACAGCTATTGTATCGATATAGAAAGTTGATTCTGAGGAATATCTATATTATATTGTACAAGTGTTCGTCGTCAGGAACTTTTTATGATTGGTCACAGAACGAAAATAAAAAAGTACTCATATATATACGTCGTATATGTCCATTCATTATATATATACGTCGTGTCTGCCCATTCATTATATATATATATGTCAGTCATCATATATCTGTATATGTATATTATATTTTATATTCAGGAACTTTTTTCTTATGTAAATTAAATCAATTTTTCCTATAATATTAAAGTTCAATGAAGGGGAAAAAGGCGACTCCCGTACTCTCGGAGTGCAGTGGAAGTATTGGGAGTACGGTGGAAGTACAGAACAGTACAGGGAAAGTGCAGGAAAGTACAGAGAAATACAGGAAAGTACAGTGGAAGTACAGGAGAGTACGGTGGAGGTACAGGGAAGTACAGAACAGTACAGGGAAGTACGTCGGAAGTACAGGAAAATACAGGAAGTACAGGAGAGTACAGTGGAAGTACAGAACAGTACGGGGGAAGGACAGCGGAAGTACAGCGGAGTACGGTGGAAGTACGGAGAAGTACAGGAGAGTACAGTGGAGGTACAGAAAGTTACAGGCGAGTACGGTGGAAGTATAGGAAAGTACAGTGGAAATACGGACTCCAGGAGTCTCACCTTTTCCCCTTGAGTCAAACCCTTCACAGGGGCCTCTAGTAGTATTTATTGACTTACATCATCGTCCTCTAACACTACTGATGCATCATGGCTGTGTCAAGATATCAGCATATTAGATGAATCAAGGAAGTTTTATGATTGCTTTACACTACATTTATTCATCTCTCTCCAATTAATCTCAACCAACAATATTATAGATTCAATGCAGAAAACAGCACACCTATTGGTAGATGAGGATGAGGATAAGTGTAAGAGAATGAGGGGTTTCTCTTAGACCTCACCCATCCTTACTCAACCTCAACGGGCAAGTAGGTGGCAGATTGTCAATAATACCTGTAAAATATTCATTGTGTTTATATTTTACGTAGGACATCCTAGGTCAGGATTAGTCGAGAATCCCAATCAAGTCAGATCAACACTAGGCCAAGATACCCCGCAACGAACACTATTCATTCATATAGTTAATCTTCGCTAAAAACCACATTATCCCATAGGAAACCGCTGAAATACCGATAAATGTCTATCTGTAGTGCGGTCAAAGGTCAAATTCATAGTTTTGAGTAGAATCATGTTAAAACCTTTTGAGATCTTATGGAATCTTTCACTACTCTCTATGATTTTCTAGCGCCCTCCGAAACTTTGTGATGGAATAAGTGAGCGTGAGGATAAGACAAGAGGGCGTGTGAGAGTGATGAGAAGACATTCACATAGTTACACTTACACATTCTCATTGTATCTATCACCTATTCACCGTGATTCCCATTCGCCTATGGCCGCTCTTGGCAATTCAAGGATAGTTTTAAAAAGCCACCATCGATTAAATAGTTCTATTGGTTTGAAAATCAACGTCGTCAAAACTACCTATAAAAAAAGTAGTTTTATCACCTTTTAGATAAAGAAAAGTATTATCAATAAGGAAATGAGTGGTAGTGTTGATGGTCTTTTGGAATTTCTGCTCTATGTTGGCCAAGCCAAACGAACACTTCGCACAGGTTGGGTTTTACGTGGTGTTGAAAGAGCAGAAAGTGTTGCAGATCATATGTATCGAATGGCTGTTATGTCACTTTTATTACCAACTGTATCAGAACAATCAAAAGTCCGTTGTATGAAATTAGCACTTGTACATGATTTAGCAGAATCAGTTGTTGGAGATTTAACTGAATTTGATGGCATACCGAAAAGTGAAAAACACCGACGAGAAAGTGAATCAATGCTTTATTTAACACGTTTGTTACCAGCTAATGTTGGAAAAGAGATATTTGCATTATTTAATGAATATGTTGATCAAAAAACAAATGAAGCAAATCTTGTGAAAGATTTAGATATATTTGATATGCTCGTACAAGGTCTCTTTTTCAAATAAAATTAGGAATATTTATTTTTCTTTTATTTAGCTTATGAATATGAAAAAATTCAAGGTGAAAATGGATTTTTAGAAGAGTTTTTTAAAAGTTCAGTCAATAAAGTACAAACGGATATTGTTAAAAAATGGCTCCAAGAATTGATTCAATGTCGATCATCAACAAAAAAAGTTCAATTACCATCTGACTCAAATCTTAATACAATGCTTAAACATGTTCTTTATGATAAACAAGGTTTGCTTTTTTTCTTTTGTAAAAATAAATGAACTCAGATTTTGTTAATGCTTTTTAATGATACAGGAACATATCTTTACAAACTTCCAGTATCTGATATTCGTGAAAAAGTAAATGATTTTATCTCAAGTAAAAGTCAAAATGATAATTCATCATCAATTGATACAACTGAATGTTTGACAAATTTTGTCAAAGATAGCGAAGATCGATATGATTAAACATTTACTATTTTATAGAATACTTTAAAGAGAAAAAGAAAACATAATTATCTTTAAACTTGAATTCTTCAAATTGCTTTTGTGCTTCTTCTTTTATTATTTGCTTTTGTTCATATTGACAGTTAGTGGTGGATGTTTGTATTCTTCTATTATACAGTATTATTATCTTTTTCATCTCATATTGTGTATAAATAAAAGAATATTACTCTGAACACTTGTTATGCTATATTTCAGATGGAAAATTTTTCTTTTTACTTTTTTTCGTTTTAATAAAGCATAAAGATGGGGGTCACGAAGACATAAAATTGGTCCCCTTCCTAAATCAAAGTTTTGACTTCGCCAATAATCTATATTGATGTGATGACATTATTAACTTTGAAATTACACCGTTACAGTGCATTCTAGGAGTCCAAAAGCTTGATGCTATATATCAGTCGCTTGGCTATGATACGCAGCATTTTTGAGAAGCTTTATCTTTCTCCTTTCAAGGCTTAATGGTCATACTAAATATCAAACGAAAGCTCTCTCTTTTCTTGATCGAATGATATACAACACAATAACCAAGGATTATGTTTTACCTATTTTCTTTAGAGAACACAGCCATCGAGTCATAATAATAAGGAGAATCCATATGAAAATGTCCGTCATCTGATAGTGTTAAAATCGTGGCTCAATTTAAATTTCATCTCAATCGATAGGGATGACGATCTTCCACTCACCCTGACACCCTCACCCTCAAAAAAGTTTTTAGATAAAGTGAAATAACTTGACCAATAGCGATCAAAAGATATTGTCGACAGGTATTGTCAAAATCAGACTTCAATATAGATCAGAAATCGAGATGAAAAGCACGAAGAAAAACAACATCCAAGAATTCGAATAAATCATGTGCAAATTTGTTACTTAATTATTCGAACTGCATCGTTGCTTTGTTGGCAGTGCAATCAAATAAGCATTGTGGATATTTGATAAGAAAAAAACTTCCTTTCGTTCTGTGAACTATTTCTCTTTCTTTAATAAAAATGCATCCCAAAATGAGACGGAAACCACACTTTTGTGGTGAACTACAAATTTCATCTCAGTGTTTCGTTTGTTAACACACAAGCAAAATTATAAAGCGGACAAGAAGACGATAGAATTTCATTGATTTCGATTATCTTCTTCCGAACTGACGGAAAACATTGAAGAGAAAAATGATTGAAAACCAAAAATAGGAGTATTAGGTGTGTGTGTCGATGAAGATGAAGGTGTTGATAGGCTAGATGTGTGACAATATTACAATAGAAATGCATTTATTCGCTTTCACCATTATACTTTTCGACATTCTACTGTGAATGTGGGTGTGCGGGTGTATTATTTTCCTTCAATGTATTCCATTATTAATACCCACACTCATACCCCATACCCACACCCACACCCTAGTTTTGACTTAGATTCTTCTCTCATTCGTTCATCTAAATGCAGCTTTTTCTCCATCTGCCTGTTTTTGTCGATCTGTCTTCGTCATTCCATACGTTGACTCCTCTGAATTGATCGGTGATTGAACTTTGTTCATGGTCATCTATCTTTCAATATTCAGACACGAATGATTCCACTGCATATCACCTGCTACTGTCTTGATACCCAATCTCAATACCGCTCATTTTATTTTGTGTTGAATTCAAACTCGTCTTTAGAAAAAAATCTTTTCAAAAAAGATCTACAATTTTGCGCATTTAACTCAATTATAGAAAAAAATTGAATGTTTTATTGACTTTGTACCTGCTATTATTCGCGTCCAGTATATCGACCGACAAACAGGGGTACTTGTGTTTGACGATCACGCACAAAGAAGAGGAATGGCCGATCAAATTTGAGAGGGAATGGTTGTGAAGGTCCAGACCCTGCCTGGATGATCACTGCCGTGACAGCACCTGCCTCGGTTCCAGCCTCGTTCACATCAATCATCGCCTTGTGAACGATCTTTGAGATGTACAATCGTTCCTTGTTCTTGCTCATCAAACTGAAATCAGCTTCTTTGGCATCGAATGGTACAGAAATATTGTAATAGTTCTTTAAGTGCGCAATAAAGTCAAATGTAGATTCGAGATGAAATTTGGGCAAGGACAAGTGAATACGAGGATGGTTGCCCTCGTTACTTTCATTCAGTTGAGTAAAAACATTTGCTAGTTCTTTTCCGCTGGTGAATCGTTGCTCGAGCGCCTTCAATGTATCATTAGGCAGTGCGAGCGTCAACACGTAGCGACCATCTTTCGAATCATAGGGCAGATTGATCCAGTGAGCGTTGCTCTGCTTCGAATAGGCAAAATGATCAATGAGATGCATGGTAGGCACCAGAACATTGTTGCCTGAGCTCAGCGTAAAATTGTCTAGAATTGTTTGATTAGGATTAAATGGCAATACCCATGGGCTTTTGAAATGAAGCGCATTGACGAGAATGAGTTTAGTGAGAACTGAATCGATGTCATTCGAACTCAGAACAGTTGGAATCGTATTGTTTGTCTTATTAGCCATCCAACTATTGATGTGATCGGCGACCATTTGTGGTTGAGCAAAATTGAGACTTTCCAGTTGACTTTCGTAGATTTTGGACAGAATTTCATTGAATTCAGGTCGGACAGTGAACTTTTTATTAACATACAATCGATTGGCGATCGACACTGGGGATGAATCATTTTTCCTAACATCTGTTCGACTCGGTTTGACATGAGATTCAACAGGAATGTTTGATGTGTTTTCATCTCTTAGGGATCGAAGATAAGCCGAAGACCATTGTCGAATGGTCCTTCTGTCAGACAGATGAAGAGTGCGTTGAAGTTGGACGAATGTCTTTTCCTGAGCGCCTTCGCTTGTCGTCGCCAGGGCCAAGTGAACACTGAGTAGGACCAAATCAGATTTCGTTCACCGGCCACATTCGATGCCGAATGGTATTGGCTCAAGACAGTCGTAAAATCAAGCACCGGCGTTGACACGTCTTTCGACTCACAGGATACGACGACGACGAGCATCACCAGGAGCATGTTCCGAAACACACGCATGTTTTTTAGAGCGAACAGAGAGCAAATGAATGAGATAAGGTTTGGTATCTGAGCTTGTTTTCTCTGTTTGGGTGGCAGTGACGACTAGTCGGTAGTGCATGGTGCCATCGATATTACGACTGGTGGTGTTTTTCACACTTTCACTTTCCTTATCTGTGTCAGTAGTGGCTAATGATTGCTGATCTCCCGCTCTTTCATTTGGTCCCCTGTTTCTTCTGCTGTTGCATCTCGATAACGTTTATCAACAAGCGATTTCTCTCTTCAAAAGTTTATTCCCTTTTATGCAACAAAGAGTATTACGTTAGAAAATGTTTATCTGTTTGTTTGTATGTCTGTCAGGCGAGAAAAGAGTCAACGAAGTACGAAACATTGCCGCTCTAAGCTATAGGATTATGCATAACCTTTTGCTAGGGAGGAGAAGGGTACAAAGTTCAGTACAAATCAAACAATTGTAAGTATTATATCGATTTAAACCTTTATTTAACCTAAATAGAAAAAATACAGCAATGTTTTGTCTGGCCACCATTGGCTTCATGCACAACTCTCACTCGTTGAGAGTACGACTTCATTAGCTTTTCGAAAAGTTCTCTTTCATTTTCAAGTTCATGAAGAACATTTTGAAGATATTGAAGCAACAACATTTTAGAATTTCGCCCAGAACCATATTCATTAATCATAAGACTTTCCACTTGGATGTATGCGGATATGGGTATGGGTATGGATGTAGTTGAAGAGATGGCTCACAATCACACCGACACACTTTTACTCACACCCACCCTCCTATAACTTGAAATTAATCTGGATTTGTTTATTATTATTATTATCTTTGTCGTGTTATGTGTACTTTGATTTGATGTATAGATATCGTTGTTAAGGTGAATGCACTGATGATGACCGTATTTACAAGCTGGTTCCAACAGACACTGGTCGAAAATTCTACTTGTCATATAATTGAAAAGAATAGATAAAATAAATTAATTATTACTGCATTTTCTCTTGATTTAATATGATTTTCGTTTTATTATTCAAGTTTACTTATTTATAGTAGCAGGGTATTTTTTCGGGTACTCTTAACTCAGTACATTCACTAGGGATAGAGGTTCGATAAGTAACCTAAAAAGTACTGAAATCTGTTCAGTATTCGTTTTATTCTTAGTATAATTGTTGCTCAACAACGAACCATTTCGTCTCTGTGTTCTTTGATGGGTGCCAAATTCGACTTTTTTTACTAATTACTTGTATATTTTTGCCATCATCGAACTGCTTGTGTTGAGTACGGTGTTCGGTCTTCGCCCACGTACATACATAAATTTGTCCACAGCAAGAATTACTATGTTAATACTCATTGCATCGTAGATTACATATGGATATTTTCATATAACAAAAGTGATTCAAGCGAAAAAAAGAAAAATGTTGTTTATTCAAAACAATATTGCAACTGGTTGATCATAATCATTAGTTCAACATTTGCTATAAAAGCATGATCTCGAATTAGCTATTATCTCAATATTTTCAATTTGATAAATCTAGAATTACTTGAGATAATATTATCAAGCGAATTTTTCTAACTTGTCAAATATTCAATCGATCACTGCTCTTTCAATCGCTGTTGATCTGTTCACAATAAAAAGATGAAGAAAGGCTTGATTCGAAGATAGTCGAACCAGTGATTGAAACTCTTTCGAATCGTTTCTTTTCTGAAATCAAAGTTGATTTTGTTGGCTTGCCAAAGAATGATTCGCGATCGTTGAATGAAGTACGAATTTTTTGTTTGCTAAGTATGCCTCATTTCTCAGAGAAAAAGTCGACATTGAACAGTAAAACAAAGATGCATTGAATGAAGTCATATTGAATTTGTCAAATATCATCTTGATCGAAATCATGTCCAATTGAGAATTCAATCAAATTAAAAATCAATTTGAAGACACAAATGAGAGTCATTGAAGATTACTTCATTTGATCTTATTTGTGCAGATATTCGATGAAACCAACAAAAACAGTTATTTTGTCTCTTTAGCAGTTGCCATCAATGGATCAGACATGACCATATATCTATTTTATCTTTTCGGATCTAATTGACATGAGATGATGAGATTCATATTGATATTGCCATAGTCTGCTTCGATTTCTAAATATCGAATACTTGAATCCAAGGTTCCGAATGGAATTCAGAAACAAAATGTTTCCGTACACTTTGTTTAACTTAGTAAAGTGTATGTGTACACGTAGCTTTTGCGAGCAAAGGGTAGCAAAGTGTATAGATTGAAGTTTGTCATATAATCTAGAAAAAATAGATTTGTTCATTTTTATATCTGTTCAGAAATTTAAAACAAATGTAAAATATTAAATGAACAACACATAAGCATAGAATTATTATTTAATATGACATCAGTAAGAACATATTTCCGAAAAAAAATACATATGAACGTTGCACTTTAGCAAAAATCAATCAAAAGTTTGATCTTTATCTTCTTCATGATGCATATCTATATGATCATCACAGAACCATATTGAATAAATATTTATAACAAATTTGATTCTACAATAATTATCTTCATTAGCACTTCGAATAAAGATAATGATGAACTACATTCTGATTCTACTGAAGATGAAGGTGAACAACGTTCTAGTTCTACTGAAGTTGAACCACTATCTATCACTGAAACTCTATTGTTACTAGACAATTCAGTTAATCTTATTTGAGTTTTACTCATCTGAAACAAAAAGAATAAAAATTTCCATTATTGATGTAATGAAAATATTGAATTACCAAACAATCTATATCTATCTATGTATCTATAAAAAAGCATAGAAAACAGAATGTTATTAGAAAAAAGAAAAAGAAAGATTAATCGACAATAAAATTCATCAAACAAGCTCGTATTGTACATTTTATTCTTCACTGACATTGATATGAATTTATATCCAAACAGATTTTTCGATAAAAAACAAAGTGTAAATTTGGTAAACACAGTGTACTCAGTACACGCTGCTTTTGTCAACAGTGTGTAAAACAGCGTGTTTTTTTCATTTAGCAAGGGTTGCGTACACTTTGCTTCTGCAGCGTACACTTGCTGTTCGAAACCTTGCTTGAATCTACCATTCATCGATTCGTGCAAAAAATATCGAGTATACAAGACGTTTCTGACTACATATAATGCACATCGTGGACTAGTCATATTGATCGTCGTCAATCTTTTCCTTTTATTTTTCCTATCTTTCAATTTACTCATAGGTATAAAAGTGTAGGAGAAACGCATTTCTTTTTCATTCATCTCATCTCAAATGGCAATCAATATCGACTGGGAGCATATGACTGAAAACTTCGTTGATGAAGAACTATTTTGTCCTATTTGTGCTGATCCATTCGAAGAACCTGTCTGTGCTAATAAATGTGGACATACATTTTGTCGTAGATGTATTATTAATGCTTTTCGTATAACATTACAATGTCCAACGTGTCGTCATACGTTAACAATCGACGATTTTCATCCAGTTACGACACGTCCTTTTCTCAATCAACTCAACAAAATTCTTGTTAAATGCAAATGGTGTTCACAAAGTAATATTCAACGAGGCGATTTCAAAGATCATATCAAAACATGTACAAAAATAATTATATCATGTCCAGCAGCTGATATCAACTGTGATTGGAAAGGACAACCTGATCAAATGCAAGATCATGCCGAAGTATGTCCATTAGTAAAAATTCAACCAACAATAGTCAAACTCAAGACAATAGTAAAACAACAATCAAAACAAATACATTTTCTCTATACAATACTCAAGAAGATATCAGAACATCACAAAGAAGAATGTCAAGAAGTATACACAAAAAATGAAATAATTTACTGTGATGTATGCGAAAAAGAATTTACATTTAATGAACACGATGAATGGTTACATTTTTGTCCTGAAGCAGACATTTGTTTCAATTGTGTAAAAAAACATTTTGCATAAAAATAAAAATTTTACTTTCATGAATATATTCGATAAGAATTATCAATAGCGAATAACAATAATATTGATGCTTTTTTCGGTTTGTTACCGTTCAGACAAATCATATGGAGATATTTGCTGATAATCAAGAAAACAATATTTAATATTCTACAACTACTTCGAAAGAAAGTTTTAAATGCTTTTTGTATATCAATATGAGGAAGCAAAAGAAAAAGTATATTATGTGAGAGATAAATATAGAACAATAGAATCATTGAACTTTTTTAGAATACAAATCATATATGATGTTAATAATACACGAAGACATGATAACTTCTAATTTCCAGAAAATTCAAATACCGCCACATTGTGATATGCTAGATGACATAGGCTATAGAGTTTTTTTGTAACCATCTGTATTAAATATCAAATAATGAGGACAAAGACTCAGTTTTCTACCAATAAAAGTCCCTACTTTGTGGTTCGACTTATAAGTGTGTGAGAATTCATTTTCATTAGACGACTGTATAGAAATGATATTTATCTTTTATGTTTCAGATGGGTTCTGGGCAAGAATATCTGATATACCGTGGTCTGGAGTAAGGAATTATATAAATTGATGTTTTTATTTCCGATAATCTGCCTTATTGTTCACAAACGATATATCAACATTTTTCTTCAATGCAAAAAGAAGACATCAAGGAAGAAAGCAAGTTTCTTATATATTTTTTTTCATTATGATATCTCTCGCAAGAGTATATATAAAATTAGGTTTAACTAATATTTTAATGGATAGATTCTGAATAAAAGTAGTTCTAATACTTCAGAAACACAAAGGTTAAGATAAATTAGACAATGAAATAATTAATTTAAATCAAGTAATAATTCTTCTCCTGGTTGATAATCGTTGACAATAAGAACATTCCGATGTATGATGTTCAATCGATGACATCGAAGAATATAATTGTGTTCCTTGACTAAATAAGAGTTAATTAGTAAATGAATAAGTTTATGATATGAAATATCAATCGATTCGTGTGTGGGTGTGGGTGTGGGTCTTCTCGACTGCATAGTCACACCCACACCCACACCCACACCCCACCCACACCCACACCCCACCTCACAACCACCCACATCCACACCCCATGTAATATTTCATCAAAAAATATACAAGATATGGAGTTTTTATTATCGAGCTTCGTTGATGATTTTCTGTATCATAAAGGTGTGAGTTAGGGATATGCAAACTGGCCCCGGATCCGTTCCCGTTGGGACTGTAACTGGGATCAAATTTTGATTTCGAAAGGATCGGGACTTAAAACTGGCTAAAACTGGTCTCGTTATATTTTCTATTCAAGGATTAAACTACATACTTTCATACTTATTATTTTGTTCTGACTAATAATCTACAAATAGGCCCTCTTTATTTATGTTTGAGATAAAACTATGGATCTACAAAGTCTTTTTTTTTTCGATCCTGAACGGGTCTCACCTTGAAGAGCCCTACTAATAGTAGTACTCACAGTTCTGCAGATCATACATTTTGATATTATCAAAGAGACTTTTGAATGAATACCGATTGAAGCGTACTCATTTAGAGCCTGTATCTATGTCAGAACTGTGAGCTCATCCACTCTGACAGTACGTGTGCTATCGTTGGCTGTTCTGTTGCATTCTTCAAATGTATTTATTAAATTTTGTATTGACACATTTTATTAGATACTTTACTTCATGTTGTGTGTTCTTATCCAATAACAGATTACAGCTATGATTCATCGTATTAAAATAAAACTTCACGTAAACATATGGTTACCTCGAACTTTTAGTTTGTTGGACTTACTCGACGTAGAAAACTTTCATGAACAATTGAAATAAATGACCATAGGCAACAATGATCGTTAAAAACTCAAACAAAGAAGTAAGTAAGCACAATCTAATACATCTTTCTTGAAACAAACTGAAAAGTGTGACAAGTTTGTCTTGATCAATAAAAGGATGAGCTACATCACCACTGCCGAAAACTATGTTCAATGTTAAAAGCTTTTTGACTAGAATCAAACTTCAAAATACAGTCGAATAACTTTTATTATTAATGAAAATATTTTAGCAATAATTTTTGTAATTCATGAATATCAGCAAAGTTTTATTTAAGTATTAAATATTAACAAAAAAGAAATAGTTTCATTGATCAATTAAAGAAGAAAAGCGCGTCATTTATTTATCGAAATATGTCTAAAATTGGAGGTGAAAAATAAATGTCTATCAATCATGTTTCGCAATGTTACTAGTGCACAAGAAGCTATTGTTCATAGACAATCAGAAAATAGTTTATCAAATGAAAAAAATCAAATAAAATTAATTAAAGATGTTCAATCTGATGATATAGCTCAAAAATATTCAACATTAAAAATCAAATGGTTTCATCAACGTGAACAATTAATCGAAAATTTAAAATATCTTGAAAAACATAATGCATATTCACATGAAATTCAACATGTAAAAAATCTTATTGAATGTCTTAATGAACTTATAGAAAATGGTGAAATGACAAAAAATTGTCAAAAATTAATTAATGATATGAACGATAATATTCACGTATTACCAGATACATATTCATTAGCTAAAAAACCATTAGGAGATAAAATGATACGATTACCAAGACATATTTCAAAAACTACAACAAATATATCACATTCATTAAAAAAATTATCATCAGAAATTCTTCATATACAACGATCAAATGAAAAATTATCAAAACAGGTAATCTAATAATAATAAAAGTATTCGGAAAAAAATTATAGACAATCATTGAATAACTTCTTTTTGTTTTATTATTATACATGTAGAGAAAACCTATCTATTGAATCTTCTTAGCATAATAGAGAAATATTATGTTTGTATATTTTAAACAACTTTAAATATATAAGTGACTTTAACATAATATTTCATCTTGAAAGTTTATAAAAATATAAGAAAAAAACGATCATATTTTTTTAAGCCATCTCTTCAGCAAGTCATCGGACGAATCGTTCGAAAACTCTGCACCCTAATTAATTATAGCTTTGAAGTCACATTCCGTCTTTAGGAATTTCATCGAGCAGATCAAATAACAAGGGTAAGCTTTTTTCCGTAGACTGTGACCTAATGGAGAGTAATTTTCTAAACTTTACTATGCTCTAGTTTGCATGATAGAGTCGGATAACCCTGCACATCTCTAATGTCGACTATTACTGAATAATCTTAAACAGGAAACTTCATGAGCTGAAATTCGTCTTATAAGTTTATTTGTTTTGATATACATTAGATTTCAATGAAACGTTTGACAGTTCGATTTAATAAATCAATTACTTAGTTTTGATTTTAATTAAATAAAATTAACAATTCAATTTATTCTTAGATTGATCTTTATGTAAATCCGATAGTAAAACAAATTGACAAAACATTTGATAATGATGAAATAACAACATCTAATATATCTACTGAAAAAATAAAAAGTGGTATTCAATTTTATGTTGTTGCTGAACAATTTCGTCATCAAACAGATATAAATACTAGAAAAAAACATTATTTATCATCATCCATCATAGAGTGACATCTAGAATTTCTTAAATTATAAAAAATAAATAAATCAAAAGTTTCATTATCTAAAATAAATAATCGATCAAAAAATATAATAATTTACTTCATCATTCTTCTGTTTTTTTCTAATATAACATCATAAGATATGATCTATTTAATAGCATATATATATATATTATGTTTGATTTTAAACGATGATTGTTCTTTTAACGTAAATCATTAATAAATATCAATAATGTTATATGAAACTAAATCATATCCATCTGAACAAACTATATATGATAAAAAATTATTAATAAATGATCGATTAACTCCAATCGGTGATACTTCATTGCATACAGAATATGATACAAGGTTTTTAGCTCTTTTCAAATCTTTTATTTTTTAAAAATATTTTATAGTGATAATGAAGAATTCAATGAAAATATTCCTTTAATTAAAAAACATGAAAAATTAAATTCTTCACTTGCAGCATTAACTTCTCATTTAGCTCATGTACAATTACGTTTAGAGCAAGTCATATCAGCGCCAACATTAGAAGATCGTGAAGTAAAATAATAATGAAATTTTTATAATTTATAATATATACTTTTTTTCTATAGAATTTACTTATTGAATTACAGAAATTTGCTACCAATGGTATACCTGATGTAATATGTCAATCATCAATATTTATAAATGATCTTACACATGAACAATTAATTGAAGCAGAAAAAAGTCGTGAAAAAGAATTTATTAATGAATTAAAACAAAAATTAGATGAATTAGAACATTATGCATTTGCATCTGGTTCACTTGAATGTCCACCAACATTAGTCATAATAGAAAAACAACGTATACTTATTGATCAATTACGTCAAAAACTTGATTTACAATTAGATGATGATATTGTTTCAAAATTATCGTTCGTATTTTATAAATCAATATATTATTTATTTATTTTTCTTCTATTTATATCTAGTGCTGAAGAATTAAGGAAACTTGTTGATCAAAGTATTTATCAGGTAAGAATATATTCATTATTTAATCATTTTATATGAAAAGATTAAAAACAAAAAAAGAATCTTTTGAAAACATATGTGAATAAGTTTAAGTTGAGTGATCATCTAACAAGTAAGATGATTTTGATAGTTGTATTATTAATATCGTCCTATGTCATGCAAACCTTAAATTTCAATACATTCAAATTGACTGTTGAGATAATAATGATTCCAAATCATTCATCTAGATTTCTTTATGTATTCAAACTATCTTTCGACAAGTTTGTCATTTTTTTCTGCATAATTGAACAAATTACTGTTTCAGTTCATTTGAAATAAGTTTTCAAATAATGATCTTGAGTAGAATATGTATGAAAATACAAATGTTCAGTACGTTCAACCGAGTTGATTATGTATGCATATGTCGGTGTAAAACAAAATGATGAATGAAACTTAGTCGATAGACTACGACACATTTTCTTATACAAAAAAAGTTTTTAATTAGAATGAAGACTACAGTAAAGGTAATTTTGCGGATTCATACTAACGAGTAAACATCTTCAATCTTCGAAGACAATATGAGCTCTTATTTTAGTGTTGAAAGTAAAGTTTATGACCTTGCTAGAAAGAAGCTCGATGTTATGGTCATGATTAGTCTTTTTACAATGTCGTAGAGATCTAAGAATAAGTAACAGATTAAATCAAATAACATACAATAATTGAAACATATTCTTCATTCATCAATGTTGTTGTTAATGAAACAGAAGAGAGAATTTCCTTATGGAAGTAGTGGGTGACTTATAATAAATGATTACAATTTTTATATTGCATATTTTAATTTTCTAAATACGTTTTATTAAAAAAAAAAACATATGTTACAAGATGTAGCGTAAAAATTTCTACAATTTACAAAATAAAGTTTATCTGATTTTTTTTGTATCTTATCTTTTCAAAATGGGTGGCGGGATGTTCGCCAATAAGATATTCGCCAATGGCGAAAGCCCTGAGGGTATATTGGCGAAAGTGAGGTGGACTATCTCAGTGGTCACGGAACAATATTAATAAAGCATATATGTCAGCGCTGAAGTTACTGTTATTAGAATATATATGGGGTTGGTCAGTCTGGCCGGATGTTCCTATGCCTTTTTCCGTCATTCAGTCTCTGTAGTATATTAGAAAAATCTAATTTTTATAATAGTAATAGTACTTGCATAATGCTAATGATCTGCCAAGGCTAGGACGTTTATGTCTTGGTTCAAATCACAATCATTAAGTGTCTTTAGAATTATCTGTTGGTAAATATCAAAAGGCTTTGAAAGATGCTTTATCGATTTCGTTTCAAACAAGAGATAAATTGTTTCTCTTTGGCGGATCATCAGCATTATATGAGCACTATAACTAGCAAAAAAATCAGATATTTCTGACATATTATAGAGATGGATTGATTAAAAACGGGATTGAGACATCCAGCCAGACTGGCCAATCCAATATATCATAGTTTTACACTCATCGGTGTAGGTGAGAAAAATTTTTTTAGTGTACGTCTAATTTACAATGAAATTGCTGAAAGTTCAATATACTTTCGCCAATTGGCGAAATTCTGGAACCCCTTCAAAATAAGTGAAGTTCTATGAAACTAATTTTCTAAAATCATTGAAAAATGATTTAACGTTTTCCATTGTAATTAAATCTGATGAAACATTATCACATGAAACAAGATAATATCACATCGTATATAAGTTAGGAATCGCTGACATCGCCTACAAAAATAAATTGAAAACTATAACTTATTAACTGATGAAATAAGAAAACAAGAAATTCGTCGCTTGCCAAAAGATGGTATCGTTCGTAGTATTGAACATTGATCTTAGAGAATTTTGTTTATTTTGAAAAAAGAAAAGTGCATAATTAAAATAAATTTTTCATGTTGCACCTTGTGGTGAATGCTGTTTCTTTTTGTTTTTTGAATAATTGATTTCATAATATCATATAAATTATCGTTTTGTGAAATATTTTAATCAATTACTATTGTCGAAAACTATAATACTTCAAACATTAATGCTTTATCTTTGATATGAATAAACTATCAGTATATGACATTTGTCATTATTTATTTTTCCTAGTTAACTAATCCAGTCAAATTAAAAGAAAAATTAATAAATCAAATGCGTACAGAAATAAATGATCTGGAAAAATTCATTGAATTTCTCAAAGGTAATATTAATTTTTCTTCGAATCTTTTTTAATAAACCTTAATTTTAGCCGACTCGACTAAGTCAAAAACAGACACTACCATTGCATCTGTGCCTTCATCAAATTCAAAAACTAAATCAAAACCTGTATGTCAAAACCTTTTTTTTACTTTTTATCATCATTTATCTATTTTTAAGACAACAACAACAACAAGTCAATCACAATCCACAAATACATTTTTATCTTGTTTTCAATTTGAACATAATTCATTAAATATATATCAATCGATAAAAAAATTTTTTATATTAACTCAACTTTACACAATTTTTTTCTTAACATGTGGAACGAGATCAATGAAAAGAACAACTCATCAATCAACTAGAATTATAATTGAAGATTCTATTTCACAGGAATATTTTGAGTAAATTTAATATAAAGAAAATTTTTATTTATTCATTTCAGTTTTTTTTTTTTTGTTAAAGTAATCTTCGAGTTGATCTTGATATTGCTATTGAAAAAGTTCTTCATAAAGTACGATTAAATAAAACATTATCAATATATTTAAATAATAATGATAATAATATAACAATTGATACTGATGAATATAAAGTAAAAATCCAAAAAAATTTCTTTCATATCTATTTGATTTTATTTAGGAATATGATCATTTAGATACAATTATTTTATCTATACGACAAGATCTTGCTCCTGCACTTCGTGCATTACTTGAACATGGTCTTTATAAAGTATAACTAAACAAAAAAAAAAGATATTAAAATTTTTTTGATAAATCTATTATTAAATCTAGACTAGTTCTTCTACAAATTTATCTGTTTGGTCATGTTTTCCACTATCATCTATGAATAACTATTCGACAAAAAAGGAGACAATGCATATTTGGAAATTAATGTTAAAATATTATGATATGAAAGTAAAAGAATTTGAAGTTATTTAAATACATTTAGTTTTTTTTTGATTTCTTTGAAGAGTGGATATGAATTTTCTAATAGTCCAGCTCATAAACTTTCACAATCATTTTCATTAGATATTGTTGGTGGAAAACCAATTACACTTACAGAAGTATTATTTAACAAAAAAACTACAAATAATAATATTTAATATTGATTATTTTTCTTTTTTTTTTAGTGTCTATTAAATGCTATTGATACAATTATGAAATTACATCAAAATCATAAAAAACAACAAATGGATTGTTGTTTTAAATCATTTATATGTTATGCATTAAAGTATGTTTATGTATTTAAAAAGAACAAACTTGAAGGATTATAGAACAAATACATAATATAAAATTTATAGTTTCTAGCAAATAGTAGGAACTTGAAAATAGAGATAGAATGGTATAATTTACTTGTTTTTGATCGAAATTAAGTATAGTTAATCGTCCAATAGAAGAATTGTACTTCGTCTTTCATAATGCTAAGAGAAATCAATAACTTTTTGGTTGTAAACTATCGGATAACAAATATTCAATAATATCTAAATGAAACTAGCAGAAGCCTATATGAATTTATCTTTAGAATTCTTTGAAGTCTAGTTCTGATTATTTTACTGAATTTTCGAACCAGTTTTAAGCATATAACAATGCTAAGATGTTCTTGTAGACATAATATGAATTCAAACGATAAGTAGCAATTCGAAGTGTTACATTTTATGAAAGATTTCTTAATGAGTTATACTGTTATTCCATATTCTTTTTATGAAACACAATCTACAACGAGTATTGTATATAGAAATACAAAAGAGAGAACATCCATCGTCAACAAACGTTATAATAATGCCTATTTCCTTCCTCAAAGACCTGGATGAATGTCTGTCTTTTGTTACAGATACTTTTGTATTGTTACTTTCTTCTCATATATTATAGTAGATATGCTTGTAAGACCTCGTTTTCTTAATCTGATTGTAGTCTATTGAGATTATTATCTTTCATCATTGACATGCATTAACAGTAGGTGAGAATTGACAAAAATGAGGTAGATTTTTTTTATTATACGATAGTTCTAGTTCCGATTAACTTAATGAGTTCTATGAAAAAAAAACCTTTGATATTACAAGTAATACAATAATTTAAATGAATATTTTATTTCTAGTGAAAAAAAATTGGTTTTATATCTACGTTTGATTCTTCAAACAGTAGTATTAGTAGAAAATTATTATCAAACATGGAGTTATACAAGACAAACAGGTATATATATATAGAATTATTTCTATTTATCTTAGAGATTTTTAAATAAATAAATATTTTATTATATAAAGGTTTTAATGATGCTCTTCATTCACTTGATCGTTTAACTTCAATCGATTTTAATCTTCCAATAAATACATCTGTTCGACGTTTTATGAATAATAGAGATCTTATTGAATAATCAATATCTATGCTATATCTAGTCATATATTCTTCCCATTGATAATAGATCTTGAAAAGGAAATTAAAAGAAGCGATTATTAGTGTGAATATTTTTCTTCTTATATCTGTTTTGTGAAAACAATGCTAAACAATAGAATAGTGATAATAACATTTGTTCTTTTTGTTTTTTTTTATTTATTTTTATGAGCTTTATCTCAATGCTATTAATTCCGTTTTGTGTGTGATTTATTTTATTTTATTTAATTAAATATATAATTTATTGATAATTATTCTTTAAATAATAAAAATTCAATATTATGAATTTATTTTAGATTAAAAAAAAACAAATTGTTAATTAACAAATATCGTTTTGAGTTTTATAATTTTTTGTCGATGATCTTGGAATTGTTGTATGATGTCGTCTATTTAGAAAAATCATTACTTTGACCTTGTTTTTTTTGTACTCTTAAGAAAAGAATAGTTTATTCAACGAAAAGGTTCTATGAATTTGTGATTTTTAGTTTAAGCAGAATAGATATTGAAGTTGAGTTGTTTTTTTTTTCTGTTGAATTCCGAAAATATTATTTGATTGATCTCAAAGTTTATAAGAATAATAAGATAATCTATCACATCAGATTTCGGTATAAGCAAGAGTTAATACTTGAACTTTTTCTTAATCTTGTAGAGAGTTATTTATCAACAAAAATGATGTTCGACAGTTGGGAATACTTTCTCATGAGACTAATACTTATGTATGTCGTGTTAATCGGACATTTTCTTCTTAGATGAATTCTATTTCGGAAGAATACAGAATCGCATATCGATCGAATATTATTCTTTTTTAAATAAATTTTCACTAGTTAGTAATAACAGTTAGAAATTTAATCATGTAATAAAAACTTAAACATATGTCAAATACATTATTTTTGGACGAATGTATCGAAATATATCATTCATAATTAAAAAAGAAAAGAAGTTTTTATTTGTATTTTATAAAAATCTAATTGAATTTATTCTAGATTCTTTTTTTTTTTTGTTTTCAATAAATGGATAATGAATTTATTCCTGCAAGTGATCCAGAAGAAGTAAATAGAAAATTTTCTATATATATTTTAAATTTTGTTTTATATATTTATTAGATTAAAAATTTTCTTCATAATTGTGGTTTAATACCTCTCAATGAATATTATAGTATATTAAAAATACTTTTTATTTATTATTATTTTATTTTATTTTATAATTATTATTTTTATAGTACAAGTTAAAAAAATGTTAAAACGTCAACGACAATCATCAAAAACAATTAATGAACAAATACAAAAAAAATTAGCTGAAAATGGTATTCATAAAGATGATTTATCAAAAAATATATCAGTAAATTTTGACTTTTTTTTTGTTTTTAATATTTTATTCTAATACAAAAAATTTTGTTTTAGTTATTATGTCCACGAAAACGAACTTCTTTTTCACCTGTAATTACACGTAAACGAGGTATAAATATAAACTTCTTATCTTGTTTATTATATACTCAACAAAATATATAATTTCTTTTGTTAGGAAAAGCAATTAAAAAACGAACACCATCGGCTACACAAGTATCTACTATAACGACTACAGTTATTACACCAACAACAACGACAGATATTATTGAAATAGTAAGAAAACAAAAAAATTATTAATATTTATATTTATATATTTGATTTTTCTCTATAGCCAATAGAAAAAATAACAAATATAACTGATGATGATCAACCGTTAGATTTACGTTTACGAACACAAACTATTAATAAATTTTGATAATAAAATTTATAGAAAAAAAAAAAACATGTCAGATAAATAATTTTGTTTATTCTATATTTAATAAAAAAATATGTGTGTATTATTTATACAAAAAAAAAAATCCTTATTTTCTTTCTTAGATATTATCTTATTAGAATAATAAATAGAAATATTCATGAGATATTTATTAATAAAAGTTTGTTAAACATCTATTAGGATATGTACTCAATATATTTATTTATTTTTATTTTAATTTAAAGAATATGTTATGTTATAGACTTATTAGAAATAATGTTTTATTAATTCTTATGATGAAGTTGACAAGTTCTATAATGCATAACATAATTAAAAAATGTCAATTTTTGTTTTTTCTCGAATAAAAATAATAAGAACTTTCAAAATACTTTGTTTGATCTACTCTTGAAAATAAAGGGAACAAAAAAAAAAAAACAAAAATTTATAGATTTTATAAGATTTGAATGTAATTAAAATTTGTACTGATTTTTTTTTTGTTATTGAAGAAAAAAATTTTCGAATATGAAATTAAATAATCTACTAAAAATTTTTTATTCGATATTAAAATACAATTATGATTAATTTTAATGAATGACGAATTATATATATATCATTTTCATTACACATCTGCAATGTCAAGAAAATTTACATTTTATTCTTTCACATATCATAGCTGAATTGTAATTAGTCTGGCATGCTGTAGATGAATGTCAGTGGGTGTCATGATTGATAGATAAATATACATGGCACAAGGCATCACAGTCAAAACTGCAAAAAAAAAAAAGAATTATATAAATATCTATGTCATTTGTCGTTTTTTCAGTTCATTTTGTCCATTGTTCATGACGATCATTTTTATCTATTGTGTATCTCGATGTAAAAAAAAAAAGCTATATAATAACTTGAATATAATTGTATTATATCCAATAATTAAAGAAATATCAATAAATAATATTTTATTCATGCATTAAAGTTTGAGTATTTTATATTGATTTTTATTTTATATTACTTCACGCCTCCTTGAATTTTCTATTTTTTTTTTTGATTGATTATTACTGAAGCAAAGATGATTAACTTTGTGAATTACATTTATTTGTATTTAAATTCTTTTATGTCAAATGAAATCATTATCATTGATTAAAGATAAAAATAAATGAACAATATTCAGAAATTCTCTTATGATAATTTCGTTTGCTAAAGAGAACATCAAAATAAGATTTACTTATTTGAAAAAGCAAAATAAAAAAAAAAAGACGAAAGTATTTTCTTTCTTTTTGTTTTTATTAAATCAAATTAGACTTTTTTTTTTTGTTTGTTCCACTCATCACAATATGACAGTATATTAACATTTTTAATTCAATATAAACAATATTAATGAAAGAAAATTAACAAGAAAATCTTATTAGAAAACATTTCTAATAATCATTACTTAATTATATTAAAAAAAAGAAGAAGAAATAGACATACATTGCTGAATATTAATCCTTTTATCGTTTCTATCTTGTCAAAAATTATTTTCCTTTTTGCGTCAACAACTCAACAATAAGATTCCATCAATAAACATCTGTTCTTCATTATCTTTCTTTTTATTCAAGAAATAAATATTGATTCTAATTATACATATTTTAACATAATGTTTGCTTTTATTTAACTAAACAAGAAATTAAAGATGTATGTATGCACTTCTTCAAATATTAATGTATTGTATGGTGGGTTTGAAACCAAATGAATGTCTCTATTTAATGACATTTATAGAATTACAAGGTACACATGATTATATATATATATGTGTAGGCTTGAAATAAGTATGTGACAAGAACTTCTTGAAAAAAAAAATGTTTATCACTACTCGTACTATGGGACAATGAAGAAACGAGGATCGTCCAAATAAATAATTTCTTCTCGACTAAGTAAAGCTATTATTTTTGCCTTTTCTTTTCTTCGCCGTTTTTTTTTCAGCTCATCAGAGCCGGGTTTTTGACAGTCGGCAGTAATGCTACAACGATCTTAGTCTTTTTTTTTTTCTTCTTGTTTTATTCTCTCTATTAGAAAGAGAAGAGCAAGAGAGAGAAAAAACCCTCGCACACGTACATTATATCTTCTCTCCATGAAATATGCTACTCTCTTGTGTACCCATTAGACAGTTAAGAGGTGTCGATACTCATTAGTGATTTATTGACGAAAACAACGACCATAAAGTAACTTATCAACTAATTTTCTATTAATAATACTTAAAGAATACAACGAAATCAATAGTATTTAACATAAAGTGATTGTGTCATAAACAATTATTTCATTAATCATCTAGGTATGTTGATAAATAATTCTATTCATATCATTTTTTATTCTCTTCTTATAAAATCTTATATTTCAAAAGGTACTAACAAAAGAAAATAATTATCATCCTATTCATAATCATAAAAGAATAACAAAACAATAGCGAAAAAGAAGAAAGAAACGACATCATACCAAACAAAGATAATCGACGATTTCTTTTTTGATGAGAATTCTAAATAATACAAAATATATTAACAAAAAAGAAAAGAAAACTACACATCCATAGATAATTATAATTTACTAACTCTTCAAATATCTCTATTTTACTTTATCGCATTGAAAAAAAAAATCAATAGTGAAGAACAAAGAAAATTAAATTCATATTTACTTCTTCATCATTTCTTTTTGTAATGCTCTATGACATGAACTAATCAATATTTACTTTCAATACATATTCATATTATTCTAACCAAAAAAAATAAGGTCGTCATTATTATTTTTTTCTTTACTAGGTAACTTAAACATTAAGTAAGATTTTCCTATCAACATTTCATCAAGACCTTGAATTCATTCATATTTATATTCTTGATGATAAAGATGCGCTATCTAGGACATTTTCTTGTCGTTCGGAATATTATTAATTGCCTCGAACATGTTAGCATATACAGAGAAAAAAAAAATAACAATCGAGTCAGATTGCCAACTTAATGATAGAAAAACGAGAGGGAGGAGGAAGACAGGGAGAGAAAAATCAGTAAATGGAGTAAAATTTGTTACCGGAGAAAAAAAATATATATAGAGTAATATTAATGATCTTCTAGCATTCGTCTCGAGAGTCACGCAATTCATATGATTGGATATGTAAGATTACTCTATAAGGATAAACTACAGCATGTAAAACAAATTCATACGTGTTTTACATAACATAGAACACTGAAAGTTATACTATCATAGTCTCATTTTTTTTTTTAATGTTTAATATAAATAATCCTTGGATTTATATTGTCCGTTATTTGACAGTTATGCAAATATCAAAAAAAAAGAAACAAAAAAAAAAACCTGATTAGATCATATGTTATGCATTATATATAAGTAGATTTCAATATCATAGCCTCCAAGAAAAAAAAAAGATCCTTCATGATTTGTGTATACATTGTATATAATCTATTAGTATAAAAATAATTTTCTTTTGTCTTATGTCTTACTTTATTTCGACTGTGTCGATATCGTGTCATTGAATGCTTGAGAACTTATATTATTTTGTACTCTATCAGGTTCTCAAAGAATAGTATTATCAGGTTTCCGTCTATTTTTTTTTCCCCGATAATTGCCTTCGAAAACTGCCGGAAACTATAGAAAATCTAATGTTATTTTCTTTTTTTTTTCTGTTATTATTATAAAGATATGTTTTAAAAAATAGATATTCTTACAATATGAAATAATAGAATGAATATATTTGTCTGTAGAAATTATTCTTTATTATTCATAGAAACAATAAAATCAATCAAAATATCCATTAGAAATTTTTCGGGAAACATTATTTCTATGCTGAAAATAAATATTTGAAATAATTTTTTTCTTATGTGTTCATTATCGATCATGCAATCATCGGATTTTTTTTTTTTGCTTCTTGTATTTATAAATAACGAGTGTTTGTTCGATGTCGTGCATGATTTTAAATCGCAAGGTGTATTACTACATAGTTATAATACAGCTCATGATTAGAACACCGTATATAAAACTTTCGTCATTATACAACTAAAGAGAAATTAAATATTTTAAAAAGAGAAAAAGAACATTTGGAGACGTTCTGAGCAGGATTAGTTAAAGTGACATTCTACTTCCAACCTCGGAAATTTTTTCTTGAAAAAACTAAATGATTTTCTTCTTCGTTTTAATTCATCAATGCTCGTTACTACCAAACGGTTGTAAATTTTAATTTCTCAGTAGGGCGATTCAGTCCTCTTCAATCTTTCTAATCATAGGACATTCCAAAAGAACATTTAGATTAGTGAGTTATTCTTAGATTTGGAATTAAAACTATTTTGTACATTTGAATCTTCTAATAACTGTCAGGAAGATTTAGTCTACTTTAATATTATGACGTAGAAGAATTTATATACTCATTGAGCTTTACATTTTTGTTTTTCTATTTTAATAGATGATGATTGTTCGGAAAACTTTTTTTTTTTCTAGAAAAGATAATTTTCTTCATTTATTTTTACATATGAAATATAATTTTTTGCAATACTTTTGTTCATAGGGAAAAAATTTTTTATTTAAAAAAAATAAAAATGCAAAAATTATCATCATCACCATCACCACCATCATCATCATCATCATCTGAAACAACACGTATTGAAGTAAATGTTTCAGAATTTTCTCGAGGTGAAATATCTGTTAAACTTCGACGTGATAATACATTACTTGTACATGCATTACATCTTGATCAATTTGCAGCAGACAATTTTTTTCGTAAAGAATTAGTTAAAACATTTCATTTACCAATAGGTGCTGATATTGATAAAATACGTTCTGTTATACGTCATACAGGTATATTAACAATTGATATACCTATGTTAAGAGATAATGATGCTATAAGACGTTCACATGAAGCATTATTACAAACAATTGATAATCAATCATTACGACAAACTAAAAATGAATATAATCATTCAATATCAAATGCTGATGTCAATAAAACAAATCATCAAATAACACGACCACCACCATTAACAGTACCAAAACGAACAGGTAGTCTTGGTAATATTAAATATCGTCAATATTCTCAAAATTCTTCTAACTTTAATATAGCAGATTTTTTACAATCAAATTTTCATCCAACATTTACACCAAATGGAAAAAAATTAATATTAAAAGTTGATACACGTGAATATGATCCAGATGAATTAAATGTACGTTTACTTGATTATAATTTATTAGTTGAAGGAAAAAAAAAATTTCCATTATATACAAAAAAAAATCAAATAAAACAATTTAGTCAAAGTATTCGTTTACCAGATGGTATTGATAAATATAATGTTACATCACAAGTTATGGAAGATGGTGTACTTGTTATTGATATACCATTACTTAATTCTGTTTTAAATCAATAATGAAACTAAATATGTATTTATGCATGTATTTGATAGAATATTGAAATGAATTAATAAATAATCTTTAAAAAAAAGAAAAAAAAAAGAACAAATTATAAATTATATTAATAACAGATGACAAAAAGAAAATATATATATATATGGTGTCATAAATGTTTACTTTTGGCAGATTATCGCTCCTACATAACCCAAGGTTTGAATTTATATTAGTTCTACTAGAAATTTATGGTGAGAGATTTGTAAAATTCTAAAAAGGTTCGTCTTCATAGGTTTTCGAAGATGAGTTAGGATCGCTTTTTCTGAACTTTTGAATCCATATTTTAAATATTTATCGAAAAAAAATTCCAACATGAAGTTTTATTATAATTGCGACAAATCATGCATTTTTGGAAATTGAATATCTCTATAAAGGAATATTCTTTTTGACTAAAACTTTCTAAATATTTTACGAGTTATTCGATCTAATTATAAGCAAAATTTCACTTTGACAATCTGTTTTCTGTGGTATACACCTTAAGTTGGATTGAAAATTCAATAAAATAATCATAACTCAGCTATAAACATTCATATGGACGAATTCTTATACACTTTTGTTAGTCTCACTAAGGTGTCCTTGTACGTCTAATAACAGCTGAAACGGCGGAATATTAATTTTTTAAGTTTTATCAATGAATAATTAGAATTCATAAGATTATGATGATTATGTTCATAAACGAAGGATAAAGATGGTTTTAAGTGTTGTTGAACATATTTATTATCAATTGAATTGAATCCGAAAGATTTTGATGTAAAAGTAGTCGACATTTAGCCTACAAAAAAAAAAAAATATTTATAATTCATTAAAAGAAAAATGGCAAGAACAAGAATATATTGTCTTAGCACTAGGGAATTGCAAAGTGGTCCCAGTCCCAGCACTAAAATTTGACTTTTTATAGGACCGAGATTGGAACTAAAAATTTTTCATACTGGTCCCGGTAAGTTTTTTATGCATTATATTTTCACATGATTAAAGATCTGTAAATCAGATATTTTTATTTGCTATTTCTATAAAAGTCTTTACTGATTACGAATCTGTTTGCAAGAATCCGAATTTTCCAAATTGCACAGGTTTTTGAATACATATAAAACAATTAACAAAACACTATATACATAGATTTAATTCGTTCATTCCTTTATTTAAGTCTTATCAGAATCTGATAAGTACACAGATCGTAAAAAAAGTTGCGCGATTTTAGAAATGAAGCCATTGTCAAAGACCGGGACTTAAAAAAGCGATTTTGCAGATCCGTAATTAGCACATAAATATATTCTGATAGTGCTCAGAATTCTCTAACATCCTGTGTATTTAAGTCTTGACTTATGAGAAAGGAACAGAAAAAGTGAAGTTCGTGGAAATCTGAGGGTGAGAGTATCTTCACTGTACTTAAAATATTTTTCAGCAAATAAATATAAGTCAAGACTCATATACACAGGATGATAGAGAATTCCGAGTGCTATCATAATATATAATTATTTGCCTTAAAATGTATTTTTTTTTTTTTATTGGTGATATAATTCTACTGATCCAAACATACAGAACTTCTATACCAATATAATAAAATCCAAATGATTTTTTATTGATATTGTATAAAACTTTTCTATCACAACATAGACTTATATCATTTTAAACTTATTTCTCTATTACTTATGAACAAAATTCAAAAATATAAATCAAATGAAATATTTTTCAATAAACTAATCATGATGAGTCAATCTCATATGATATTTACTTACAATACAATGTATTTCTATTAATAGAATCTCTTCTAATCATATATTTCTATAAAAAAAAAAAAGAAGCAAATTCAATATGTTATCTAAGTCAAATCTATTCATTAATTATCATTCGTCATATTGAATGAAGCAGAAAAATAAGTATTATTCCTTTTTTTTTTGCTTTTCTATAATACATCATAATCGAGTATATGTATGTCGCCTCACTGACCAGATCATTCATATTGATTATTCGAAGATAAACATTAGTTTTTTTTTTTCTTTAATTTTCTTTTCTTCATCTAACATACAATTAGCAATCGATGATTCTTTATACATTTTTATATCTGTTTATCGACATTATTGTTATCTATCAATTAGATATCCAATCAGATAGACTTCCGAGAAAAAGAAGAAGAAAAGAAATTCTTTCTCTAGAATCATAAATTCTTTAAAATTACAATAATAATATGGATGAAAATATTGATACATGGCCTTTTATACAATCATCTACAACAATAAGAAATTCTTCAATACCATCATCATCATCATCATCAATACCACCACCAACAATACGTGAACGAAATCGAATGCATGCATTAAATGAAGCATTTGATGAATTACGTCGTGTAGTACCAAAAGCTAATTTACATGATCATCAACGTTTATCAAAAATTGCTACACTTCGTCTTGCTATTCATTATATAAGTTGTCTTACACAAATTCTTGATGGAAATGGAACAAAAAAACAATATCCACATCAACTTTTATCACCAACAAGATCATCACCACCACCACCACCACCATCAATATCAACATCATCATATATACAACAACAAGATTCATTCATTATAGCACGACGACGAGGACAACGATTACGTCGGCGAATACGTCCTACGACACATGATGAACAAATATTTGATGAAGTTGAATAAAAAAATTTTTTTTTTTCTTTTTAACAAAAAAAAAAAAAAGTTCATATTTAATTCATGTAAAAAAATAAAGAACGACCATTATAACGAGATATTATCTAGGATGAGATTTTCTAAGGTTTTGCTTCTTTGTAAAATTCTTTCATAAAAATAAAAAAGATAATAATCAACAAAAAAAATATTTTTTTTCTTCTTTTTCTTGTTTCAAAAAGAGAAAAGAAACAAAAAACCGAGTCGTCATATAACATAACAGATTTAGTTCTACTGATTATACAATACATGTTCTTTGAGGTCATATGTAAAATATTTTATTTTTATTATTAAAATAACTTAAACAGACATATGTCTTCAATGATAAACTTATTATTCACATACCAATATATTATATACAAAATACCATAGATAATATTTGTTTTTTCTGTTTTTTTTTTTTACATAATCAAGTTATAAAATCATCTTTCCAATGTATCCTAATATAGAAAAACGAATCATGCGAACGTGCATTTCTATAGCCAATAAAAATACTTCAATCTTGAGTAAACGCAAAAAAAAAAGAAATGCACGGAAAGAACAAAAACATATGACCTTTCAGTGTACCGCGTTATGATAAAAAAGCATCAGATTGAACTCAGATGTAGAACTAACACAAAAATGATAGCTATAAACATAGATGACGCTTTAGAAAACTATTATGTGTGTGTGCAGGGGATTATTCTTTCAATCTTGAGAATTTCTTTTTTTTGTTGTACTCATCTATTCTCAAAAAAAAAACCGTTCGACCTCCTGACAATCTTGATGAGGTCGAGACGTTCCTAGGTTCACATATGTTTGTGTATGTTATTTCCATTTTTTTCTTCTTCTTTTATAATTAGTTTTTTTTTTTGCGTTCGTTATCAGTCACTTGAATGTGATTTTTGCATTCATTTTATTAGAACAGACGATCGATGCACTCTATAGTTGTATTGAGGTTTTCTCAATGTGTTTAGCTTTTGTTCTCTCATTCATTTACTCAAGAATAGTCACATCTTTTGTGTCTATTCTATAGTTAATTTTACTTATCAAACAGTCGGTTAATTCGAGCGTTGTTGTCCTCATTTATTTGACATTAATAATACAAGTAAGTCGTTTCAGTAAGATAAGCATGATCGATTTTTTGAATATACTCAATGTGCAGATGATAATAATGGTAAAGGATTTTATATATAAGAACAATGCATAGGTTTCGTTACGTATATACCATGGTTATATGTCTTCTTAAAATAAACAAGTGTCATATTTAGATGCGTTTTGTTCTTTCTTTTTTCTTCATTGATGTCAATCACGGCATTGACAGAATACTCTAAGAGTATGTAACAGCCGACAGTTGTCATTAAATTGGTTACGATTCGATAATCACAGAGGCGAGAAAAGAAAAAAACAAATAAAAAATTTTATTATTCTACGTGAGTATGTAATGTGGCGTCATAAAAACTATTTCTTTTTTCTTCATCTGTTCACGTTCTTATTTCATAAATCGAAAGAACAAAAAAAAAAAAAAAGACTACTCCTTCTAATAAAATCATAATGTAGATTAGAGAACGTCAAACTTATTCTTTTGGTTACATCTCAAATCATTAAATCATACTTAATATTCATATTTCTTTCTTTATTTGAATAAATTTATTGTCAACATTTTAGATTATAATATCAAAAAAAACAAAAACAATGGAATCTATCAACATATCCGTAGAACCATCAAAATCGTTTGATGAAGTAACACCATCAACAAATGATAGTAAAAAAGATTATGGAACAAATAAATGTATGCAAATTCTGTGCACTCGTACACTTTTATGTAGTGCTATTTATTTTGCATTGGCTTATTTTATTCAAGGAATAACAGATATTGCATCTGGATTTGTTAATTTACCATTACAAACTATCTTAAAAGATAAACTTCATCTTTCACCATCACAAATGGGTACTTTTTTCTTTACCTGTACCGTAACGTAAGTATACGATTTATAAAAGAACAAAAAAAATTCTCTTTGATTTATATGTTTTTTCAGTTGGTCTATAAAACCGCTCTATGGAATTCTGAGTGATTTTGTACCAATATGTGGTTATCATCGACTTATATATCTTCTAATGACAACGGCACTTAATTTATGTGCATGGATTGCTCTTTATTTTGTTCCAACAGAATACAATTATTTATTAACTTTCTGTGTTTTAGCAGCATTTTCACTTGCATTTAATGATGTTTTAAGTAAGAAAAACCTATATTTATATTTATTGTCTGTCTAAGAAATAGATAATTATAAAAAAAATAAGGATGAATTGATTAAGTAAACTACAAATCAAATAATTGAGTGACAACAAACTAATTATTATGCATAAGAATGGATTCTAAAAAAAAAAAAAGGCACGTTTTGTTTGTATGTCTTTATTTATTGTGGGGAAATTTATAGTAATAATGATGAATGTGTCTTGATAAATATATCTATCCGGTCAATGAGGACAATATATTATCAAATAGACTCAATGCATTCATGTTTTTTATATCTTTTCTGATATATTTTTAGTCATACCATAGAATGAATATTATTACGACATGTACAAAAAATATATTTAAAGTAAAAATAAATAATTAGTATAAACATTGATAAATTAAAGATTAAAAGAGTCAAACAATATAAATCCGAATACTTCTTTCATTTATGAATATGACGCAAAAAAAGAAAAAATAATTATTTCATTTTTCTTGGTTGATGTGTATTTTGCATAGAAACCATCATTTTCGATCAGAAGATTATACTTAGTTTGTGTTAGCTTTTTTTTGGTAGTATAAAAATAGAATTTCTACAATTTCAGACAAAGCTTTAGAAAGATATACGTATATGTACGTGAATGCCAATGTACCCGTTTTTTTAACATTGACTTGATCAAGGTAGTTATACATCAATATTGATCTTTAATATTTTGCTATGTCATATGTGTAAACAATGATATGCAAATTTTTTGTTTTTTTTTCATATTTACTTACTCTTTAAAGTTTTAAATTTAATCTTATATTTTGACATTAATCAATGAAAGATGATTTTAAATAGAAAAATTAATAAATTTAAATAATATAGTTTTTGATATGATCAGAGTACTTTGAATATCAGTTGATCTTTATATTGTTAACAAAAGAATTGATTAGATTTAGATAATTATGATTTTTTTGAAAAATTCATGATCATTTTTATTGTTTTTGAAGATATCGAGAATACTTTTTCTTATATGCTTGCTTTTAACAGTCAATCTAACTGAAAATTTCAGCTCGAAATATTGAGTTATTCTTCTGTAAAGGATCAAAAATTATATCTCCATATGTCGTAGATTTCTTCCAGAAATCTAATGATACAGATCTCAAGTTGTCGTCAACACTTATCGATATAACTTCAATGAACTCAATTTTTCAAATTCTTCTTTATCAAGTTTTGACTTTCGCTTTTTGTTTTACAAAAAGTTTGAAAAAAATAGAATGATCATAATTTTCTCTTCATGTTAAAAAATAATATCTGAAACTCCAAGCATGTAAAATAGCTGAGAAATCTCGTTTTGAGAAAACTATCAAATAAAAATTTGTAATTGAGAATCAATATTTCAATTTAATCAAACGATAGAAGAAATAGATTAATCGTCAGTTATGCCGTATCAAACGAATATTTACACGTACTTTTATAGTGTCGAAAAATTTCAATCTGAAATCAAGAAGTACATGAGGTGTGATTGAGTGTATTATATGTCAGTCATTGATAATAAGTCGTACTCAATCAAAACCACATCAGCTAATTAAATAGATAAAAGATGCGAAGAAGAAAGAAATGGTTATTAATATAATGTAATGAAGCATAAGAAAGACAAAAAAGAGAACGCATATTTATATTAGAAGACGTCTTTTTTTGACATAATAAAATCAAAATAATTACATAATTAAATGAGCACGGAATATAACTTCATTTTCTCGAAGGTTTGCAATACTTCTAATTATTTCACACATATTCATTAATTTTTCTACTATAGAAAACCGTAAAAAAGTGTCAGAGTTTAAATAAATGATACTATTTTCGAAAATAGCCTATCGAATCACATAAAAATCTCAAGATCAATATTTTCGACAAAAATTGCAATGTTTTTGCTAGGAGAAGCTTAAATCTCACATATAAATAACAAAGACATGTTTTGGCAATAAGCTCAAAGCACGAAAGCAATCAATAAAAGCATTGTTAAGTGCACTCTTTTTTCAATAATGAAAATATAATTGAGATATTTTGTAGTACTCCTTTTAACTATCTTCTCATAGAACATCTTCGAAAATATCATTAAAAAGAACATTTATTATAAATTAAAAATTCTTTCAATCATATTTAACTATTTAATAGCATGTATCTAAATCTCTCATAAGAAAATTTATTTTTATATTTTTAAACTAGATCAAAATGTTTTCAATAATTTTCTTTCATATTGAAATATTTTTTTTTTTAGTAATCTCTATGACTTAATCAAATTCTTATTAACTAGAAAAAAGAAAGAGGAATATTTCTGAAAGTTTTTGAAAAATTATTCTTAATATTTAGTTGATGCACTAATGATTTCAATTGGTCGTCCATTAGCATTAATCGGTATATTACAAGGTATTCAACAAACATCAGCTAAACTTGCATCAACTATTTCACAAATACCAGCTGGTATTCTTGCAACAAGTACAACATCATTTCAAATTAATCAAACATTAAATAATAGTACATTAAAATATTTTAATAAAAATATAAATACAAATAAATATATTTTTTTAATATCATCAATATGTCCAATAATATTATTTTTTGCAACATTAATTACAGTACGTGAACGTCGTCGAAAATTAAATAAAAATAATTTTTCTCAAACATGGTCAATATTATTAGGAATATTTCAATATAAAAGATTTTGGATTATATCTATATTTCTTTTTATTTATTCAGCATCACCACAAATAAAAACAGCATTATTTTATTATCAACGTGATAAACTTCATTTTAATCCATTTTATGTTTCAATATTAAATACAATATATAATGGTTGTGGTATATTTTCGGCATTAATTTATTTATCAATATTTTCACATTATCCAACTAAACGTGTACTTCGTATAGCAATTATTATGAGAATATTTGCTATTGCATCTTATTTATTTGCAATAGATAAATTAACATCAATATTTGTTGCTATTATTACAGGTTTTTGTTCTGAAATAACAAATTTAGCATTACTTAATTTAGCTGCTAAATCTTGTCCAAAAAATATTGAAGGTACTTTATTTGCATTATTTGTTTCATGTGTTAATTTTGGAGCAGCAACTGGTGATTGGCTTGGTTCATATATATATGAATATCTTGGTTTTATTCCTCTTATTATAATAGCTATTGTTTGGATTGGTACAACTATATTAGCAACATGTCATATTGGTGAACATGGTATTAAATCAACATTAGATGATGATGATGATGATGAAAGTGATGATAAATATCATTATTATGATGATTTAAAAAAACAAATACAAACAATTGATAATGAAGATTCGGACGATAAAGAAACAAATAGTTCGTCTGGATAATTAAAAAAAACAAAAATGAAACTAATTATCGAAATTGGTTTTTTTTTTTTTTTTCTTCATTTATTTTATTATTTTACATATTGTTCATGTCACGCGTTGTATTTTTGTGTTCTCGTTTTGATATTAATTGTTATTTGAGTATTTATAATGAAAAAAAAAAAAAAACAAATAAATACATTCATAAAACTATATATATTTCCGACTAGGAAACTATTGTTATCATTGTTAAAAAAAGAATAATAATAATAATAACAATAATAACAACAATAAAAGCAAAAGAAGAAAAAACAGAACGAAAAAGAAATATGTTTCAATAAGAGAGTTTACATTTATAGATCATCAAAGATAAAGGACTACGTCCGGTAAAGATGAGCATACTAAGATCTCCTACATATAAGTAACTAGCTAACTTTCATTTTAATATTTTTTATCTTCTTTCCGCTTTCATCATCATCATCATCATTATTATCCTTTTTTTTTTTTTTTGTTTTTCATATGTCTTTGTGCCAGTCTTACTCTACTCGTCGGAATTTTCCTACGGATGATCTTATCTACTAATGAAAGCAACTAGTGAAAGAAGAAAACGACGAAGAAAAATGAACAAAGACAAGACGTAATATTATCGTTTTTTTTTTCCTTTTGTGTCAGATAAAGAGAAGAAAACCGGAGAATGTCAGCAATAGTAGTAAATATAATTCTTTGTTTAAAGACATCCTCTTTAATTGGTTCATTCAAAAAAAAAAAATTGATATTCAATCATATCATTGTGTTCTTCATATCTTTATTATTATACTAAGACTATTATATAGAGCATCAAATTCCTTCGTTTAATACAATCATTAGAATCTTCTTGTTTTTTGAGTAAGTAAGACTCAAAAAAAAAAAAAAAAAAAAAAGAAGAAAGAAAGAATATTCATTCCTATAACTTATCTCTTCTACTCATTGAAATACCGAACTGTCGTCAATAAATGAACATGCTAACTCTAATACTTATTAATGTCTCTTATGTTCAACTTGCACTTCCTTTTTTTTTTTTCTTTATTTTACGAAAGACTCACATCTTCAAATTGAAAAAAAAAGAGAGAGAGAAAGAAAAACTCTTCACAACTTTTATATGATTATTTTAAGATATCGTCGAGGACAACTTTATGGAAATGGCAAAAGACAATATACAACTAGATCAATCTTCTATTTTTAAACGATTTCGACGGTCACAACAGCAATCAACATCGATTCCAATAACTGATCAACAACATAAAGATTGTGATTATTTTATGAATTCAACACCCGCAAACGACAAACGAAGTAAGTGAATGTTAGAAAGACATATAGCATAGAAAAGAAAAGGCCAATTATGCATTCCTGATATTCTCTGTTATTTTGTCTATAAAACTAACCTCTTGTTAGTTTATCCATACGAGTATAATATTCAACATATTTATTTTATAATCACACTTATAATTCAAGTACAAAGTGACCTTTCAATATAATCAATGTCTATGTTTATCAATATGATGTAATCCAAAAGGACAATTGAATAAAAAGCAATATATATATATACATCTATATGCATTTGTTATTATTATTGTATTTTTATAGGCGAGAACTAATGAGCTATAACTTTCTATAGATATCATATGGTCTTTTTCAAGTGTAAAAACTGTAAGAAAGAAAACAAAACAAAACAAAAAAAAAACCGATTTCTGATTTTATTCTGAAGATATTGTTTTTTGTTATGATGACAAAACGTCAACTATCGTTTATCGATTTACTAAATGAGAAAAATGATATTATGTGTATATATATGATATTCGTATGTCCGCCTGTTGTTGAAACAAGATGAATGCTGTATTGCTTAGCAAATCCATCATATACTGTCATCAACTGTCGCCCATCATATTTCTTATAGCGACGAAGACTCAACACTGACATACAGACAAATATACAATTTTAGGATGAATCAGACACCTCAGTGTGTTATATGTCGAATACTGTAAAAACAAAACATATATAATCATAAAACAATCGGTGTCATTAGAGAAAAGAGAAACGTATAAGAAAGAGAAGAAGCAGATTGTTATATTCTCAGCACATATGGTCACTGCTTATGTTATAATCTTGTTCGTCAAATGACGAGTCATGTTTTTTATTTCTATAGGAAAGTCTCTTGTGTATATAAAAATATCTTAAGAACTTTCTTTGTTTATCCTTTTATTTTTTGTTGTTTTTAGAATCAATTCATGAATGTGCTATTGATTATACATATGATAATACTAATAATAATCTAGGAATCATAGCTGATTGGTCATCAATGGATATAAATCCAGGTATGATATGTTATAGATTGATTTCTTTGGTTTTTCTTTGTTGTTCATTTTTTTTTTTGTTTTCTTTTTGTACTTTATTAACATATGATAGTTATGATTATAGTCGTGACAAGTTATTTTTATTTAAATAGCCGTACTAATTCAATTGAATTATTGAATCATTGAAGAAATAAACGGATGTTTTCTTTCTATCATTTTTTTTCATTTGTGCATTGATGCATCCGTATTCTTGTCGTTATCGTTAATCTGTTTCGCGACTAAAATCGACTATCGTCATCTCTTTTTTTTTTTTTAGAAGAACACAATTGTATTGTATCATTGCGCTTGTTGATTACTCATTTCACATCACTCGGCACTGCCGTTTAGACATTTCTCTAGAGAATGCAATAAAAAAAGGAGATAAAAAAAAAAAAAAAAAAAAAGAAGTAACAGTAAGAAAGTCGCACGAATGACATTTTGTTTCTGAAACAAAGACATGTTGTTCAGGTTTGATTAACATTATCATTGTAAGCTTCTTTTCTCTTTTCATAAGAGAAGAAAAAAGTAATATCGATCATTGTAAAGATATTTCTATTTGACTATTATTGCTTTTTTATGTTATATGATAGAAGAAGAAAGTTTCATCAAAAAATGCAGTTTTTTTTTTTTTTTTTATTAAAAAATTATCATTACATTCTATAATAGATAGTAATAAATAAATGTAGTAGAGATATCTAACTTATTTAATGTATTATGTTGATAATAATCCACATCGAGCAAGTTTTGTGTAGTAACTTGATCGGTTGATGTCGTTATCAATAATCAACAGAGATTCTTGAAAAGAAAAGAAAAAGACAGTTGCTCTTATTGGTATTCTGGTACTCTTTTTTTTTCTTATGATGATAACATTCTAATGAATGCTTGAGGCCATTTTTAACGTTCATTGTTGTAAAGAATTGGACGTATGTTTGGTGATAGTGTAAGTGGTTCATCCACATCATTTCTAACGACAGATCAAGAGTGAGCGAGCCACAAACGGAGATGAGGTTCAACCAGCATCGATTAGCTACGGAAGTGGAAGTGTAGATAGTTTCGTATATATGTATTTCTGGTAATGACACATACATATACAAAAGCGAGCAAATAAATAATGAAATCTAATACAAAAATTTTTTTGATTAAGTCTTTTATATTAGACACAGACCTATTTTCTTTTCTTTTATAGTACTCAAAATATTGTAAGCAAGTGTATAAACATATATATATATATATTTCCTTAGTTCTTCTATGCATAGGTGAATTAGACAAATAAAATGTTATTTGTAAGTCAAAAAAAAAAAAATTATATTTCATATTTAGTTTAATAAAATACAAGGTTATTGATAATTATTTAAAAAAAACACAAACACATATGTTATATTTTCTCATAAATATAAATGTATATGTGTAAAAATCCAATTTTATTTATCAATAGAATATCTATTATATTTTTCAATTCTTGTTTTTGTCATTAATTTCATATTTTTTTCTAAATTGATTATATATGCTTGACGAATTTAATAAGTATCAAACGAGATAAAAGTCTATAGGAAAAAAGAAGAATAAGAACAAGACGAAGAAGAAATTTTCTTTTATCTTGATAATTTTTCATTTAGCAATAAGAAAATGAAAAGGTTGTGCGCTTCAATAGATTTTGAATTTCTACTGATGAGTTTTTGTCTCTTATATAATACCATTTTTTGTGTCTCTGTTTCTTTTTTAGCCACAATGGAAAATAAACATTATTTTGGTCTTTATTTAATACGTATTAAACATGGTTTAGTTCTTTTTTCTTTATGTCTTACTGCTTTTCAAAGTCTTATTTATCTATTATTAGCGATATTTTCTGAAAAAGTAAATAAAATTATATTTATTTTTTTCTACTTTATAAATAAAAACATATTCTTTTTTTTAAACATTTTCTTAGCCATATTTATCACAATTTATTCTTGAAATTCTTGTTTTTATTGGAATATTTTTTCTATCATTAATATTTATATTATTATTTCATCGTGAAAAATTTTTTCATAAATATGTACATATATCATGTTTATTAATATGGTTTTTATTGACATTATTTGCTATAATACCAATTATTTTACAACAATATATATCAGTTGTACGTTTAATTGGTATTATAACATTTTCAATAATAACTATACATACAACATTACCTATACCACGTTTATGGACAGTTTTAATGGCTTTAATAACATCTTTTATTCATTTAATGCTTATTATTCGTACACATAATATTCAAGATCCAAATAATCGTTCTCATAGAATGGAATTTAAACTTGAGGTAGATTTATTTTATTTTCTATCATTTGATTTTTGAAATCATAGTAAAATTAATAATTAATGAATATTTTCTTTTTTTTTTTTTAAATAATTAATGATAATCATAAATAACATAAAATTGAGAACTGGAGAATGTTCTTGTCAAAAATGTAAAAAAAAAATAAGATGAAAATTATGTTTGTCAATGTAGGAACTTTAAGTACAATAAAGCTATATTTTATTATTATTATTAGATATTCAAAAATTGTTCATTTTTTCTAAAGGTATGAACGATGCTTTATAAATTTTGAAATTTCATACAGAACTAGACAACGAAATAGTTTAATATAGAATTTTAGCTTCGAAGCATGTTGCATGCTTTTATTGATAATTATGAAAAGTGCTATTGTCAAGAGGCATAATCAATCTTCAAAGTTCTTCAGAATTTAGACTAGAAGTGTCATCATTCTTGTTATCATGAATTTGGAATGTTGTTTGTCTGCTTAAGATTAGATGTACTTTTAAAAAATGAAATAAAAAAAATTGACATTCCTGTCTTCGAATGGACATAGCTGATTGTCTATTGTTCTTCCAGAAACCTGTACTCATTTGATTACCCTATTAAACATAACACTATTCTTCTCTGATCAAATAACACATGTTTTCTTGTTTTTTTTTTAGTTTATCTGTCTTTCATTATTTTTTGCTGCATGTAACATATTTGGTTTATGTCATCGTTATCTAACTGATGTCCATCAAAAAAAGACATATCATAATACGATGCGTTGTATTGAAGCTCGTTTAAGACTTGAACGTGAAAAAGAACAACAAGAAACATTAATTCTTAGTGTTATTCCAGCACATATTGGTATTAAAAAAAAATAAATAAATGTTTTCATTTTTTTTCTTTCTTATAAAGCTTTAAGTATGAAATCTGAAATGTTACGTAAAGTAAAAGAAACAGCCAAATATCATAATCTTCAATCTCGTGATTATGATGATCAATATTTAAATACAAAAAAAATTAATACACGTAAAGCAGCATTTCATGATTTATATATAAAAAAACATGAAAATGTTACGTAAGTTTTATATATATATATTATTTTTTAACAAATTCTTTGATATTTTTGGTGTTTTGTTTTTTTTAGAATACTCTATGCTGATATTGTTAATTTTACACCATTATCAGAAAAATTTACTCCACCAGAACTTGTACAAATACTTAATAAACTTTTTGGAAAATTTGATCAATTAGCACAAGTATTCTTGTATTAATAAAAGAAAATTAATTTTGTTTTATTTTGTTTTTCTTCTAGGAATGTGATTGTATGCGAATTAAAATTTTAGGTGATTGTTATTATTGTGTTAGTGGTTTACCAATAAGTCGACCAAATCATGCATTAAATTGTGTACGAATGGGTTTAAAAATGATTGAAGATATAAAGTATATATACGTTTTATTATTATTGATTAAATATTCATTATTATTATTTAGATTAGTACGTGAAGCAACCGGTGTTAATGTTGATATGCGTATTGGTATTCATACAGGACGAGTATTATGTGGTGTATTAGGTCTTAAAAAATGGCAATATGATACATGGTCAGATGATGTTACTTTAGCCAATCATATTGAAGCTGGTGGTATACCAGGGTTAGTATTTTATATGTTCTCAACAATATATGTATATTTAGTTTAAATATAGATTTACTAATTAGAGAAAAATTCAGCTTTTTTCGATTTGTGATAATTTAGAAGATTATCAAGATAAGAAAATGATATATGACATACGATTATGTATATGTCTTACTATGAAAATGTCATCATAGGCTAAAAGAAACATCATGTACTAAAGCGTGGACATTAATCAATGATGATCAATCAAACTTTGAATTGAATGTCGAAAGTTTTTGTTATTTGGTTTGTTTTTTTTAGAAATTTTCTCAAAAAATTTTGTAAAAACTTAACTTATTCGAATAGTTCATATAAACTTTTATTTTTGAATTATTATCGTCAATTATTAGTATCATTCATTTTCATTATACATTATAGATAAAGAAATATTCTTTTCTTTTGTATTGTATGAGAGTTATTGTAATCATCATCGTTGAAACGGAAGTTTTATCTGCCAAAAAAAAAAAAAAAAAAAAATAAAACTAAATTTGTAGTTATTTTAAAGTAATTATTAAATCAATATCAAGTACATCTTATCATTCATAAACAAGACACTAATACAAAATATATTAGTTTTTAATACAAATCTTAATCTTTACCATATGCTTATTAATTTTTATTTTCCTAATAAATATTGCTTAAGCTTTTGAAATGCTTTAGACTTATTCTAATCTCAAAGATATTATTAAACACTGTTTATAAAGAAAAAAACAATCAACAATTTGTCTTTAAACAAAATTTTTTTATTTGTTTTAGTCGTGTTCATATTTCTGAAAGTACATTACTTCATTTGGGTAATGAATATAAAGTTGAAATAGGTAATGGACATGAACGTGATGCTTATATTGCAAAAATGGGTATAAAAACATATTTTATTATTCCACCTGATGTACCAAATGTACAACATCAATTAATGATGAAGTAAAATACAGTTACAAAATATTTTTTTTTTTTTTTTATTCTTTTAAAATTAATATTTTTCTAGTGGTAGTGATACACGTAAATCAAGTAAAAAAATACAAAAATTATTAGATACATGGTCAAATGAAACACCATTTGCTACACAACATTTTGGTAATAATGATAAATCAGATGCAGCAAAAAGTTTTATACTTCTTGAAGATAATTTAAAACCATTAACAACTTCATTAATTTGTTCGTAAGTTTAAACTACAAAAAAAAAATCTTTTAACACGATTAAAATGTAAAATACAATGTAATTGCTATAAAAAAAAGATTATTTTTATTCTATCTTATCTAAGATAGAATATCTTCAATATTGTTTTAGACTATATTTTATATAAATAAACAAACAAACAATTATTTATTTTATTTTTAGTTGTCATCAACATAGTACACATGATCTTGAACCATTAACACTTGGATTTAAAAAACAAGAAAATAAAGTACATAAAAATTTAGAAGATGATGAAGGAAATCGTCGAGCTAATGAAAGTTTATTTCGTTCATTACCTGAATTACGTTATCATTATTATGTTGCAAATGCAGCTTGTATTTTTTTTGCAATTATAGTTATTCAAGCATTAATATTTGAAAAGTATATAAAAACCTTTTTTTTTTTCTTTTGTTCGAATTTATAAATTCATTATAGAAATGCTCTATATCTCATTCTGGTTATATGTGGTTTATGTATATTTGCTGCAGTAGCTATACTCTGTGTTGTAGATCTTTCAAAAGTAAATTATTATTTTTTTTTTTTTTAATTAATCGAATTTGTCTTTTTTTAGTTAAAACGTGACAATCATCGTTCTTTACTTCATCAATCAGTTTATTTAGTAACACATTATTATTTTGTTCGTTTACCTGCTAGTCTTATATTAATTATAATTTGTATTTTAACACCATTTGCTGTAATATGGTCATCACCAATTGATTTTATTGAACCATTTGAAAATACAACAACAGCAATAAATAGTGATATATTACTCTCATCATCAAATCTTTCATTTGCACAAAATCGTTTTAATCAAGTAAAATTTTATTTATAGATATACAGTAAAGTCAGGAGTAGTGGCGTAACCAAGGTAGGGCTCAGCCCTACCACCGGTGTTAGCATCGTCAGCTGAATCCTTTCACAAGCTCTACCACCCCACAGATCTCAGTAACCTGAGCCCTACCACCGGATATTTAAGCGTTGCTGAGTCCTACCATCGCCAAAACTCTGGTTACGCTGCTAGTCATGAGACTTGATTAGACCTTTAATACTTGTTTCTCATTCTATCAAATTGATAGGAAATTTTAGTATTCAATGAAAGATATTTGAATCTTTTACAATCAAAAAATTTTTTGACTAAATAATATCATCTTTGAAATTTATTAATCATGATAAGAGATTAAATAAAAATATATCTGAAAACTAATTCGTGGATTTCGAATATTTTTCAAAGTCAATTCTTTATTTTTGTATCGGTACGGCTGAAATTTTCAGTGGCTATTATTTATGAAAAGTACGATAAGCTTATAATCGTAAGAAAAAAAATGACATTTTAGTAATTAAACAAAGGTTTTTTTTTTCTTAAAGATGAAGAAGATTTTTCAATAGATTAAATTCAAATTGGTCAATCTTGATTTCTGATTAAAGTATTTTCATTATATTTCACATTTAAATTCTAAAAGAATAATATCAATGAATTATTTATGATCGTCTCTTTTTTGTTTTTTTTTTGAATCTTAGACAATTGTTGTACCAGTTCATACAATTAATATGGCATCATATTTAACAAATTCTCTATTATTTGAATTATGTCCTCATTTTGAATTTCATATATTACTTATTCAACTTGCTTTATTAACTGTTTCTTCATTTATGCATCTTTATTTTTTACTTAAAGCATTAATTATGATTTTAATTGTAACTATTTATGTATTTTATTCATATTATTCAAATATTTATAATATTATTGCTGACAATTATGGTATGGCAAGTAGTACAATACTTATTGAAACAACATTTGAAGTTATTTTTTTTATTCTTTTATTAATTGGACTTGATCGACGGGTAAATTTAATAGTTTGTACTATAAATGAAAAAAAAAGAAGCAGAACCAACTTGAAGTACACACTTTTTTGTTTTCAGTATGAATATATGAGTCGACTGGATTTATTATGGACAATTAAGTTTCAAAATGAAAAACATGAAGTTGAAACAGTGAGCACAATTAGTCGATTATTATTAGAAAATATTTTACCCAAACATGTGGCAGAAATTATTATTAAAGAAAATATGAGTCAGGTAACATAAATCTATTTCATTCAATAGAACTTCAATTAATATTATCGGACCAAAGTTAAGAGAAGAAACTTAAAAGCGTTGACAAACTTTTTGTTTTATTACTCTATCTTATACTCATTTGTTAAATTTATAAATAAGATCGTAATCAATTTTATTCACTTTGAACTGAAGCTTGCGCAAATTTAATTATAAAATAAGTTAAGATGAAAACGAACAGCCTGCTAGTATAAATATCTATCTTCAATTATATTTCTCCTAATAAAATATTCTTCCGTGATATTTTTGTGAAACACGATCTTAAAGGAATGTTGAAGTGTATAGGGTAGAAATTTTGCACTCACTCTCCATCACCCAGACCGTTACAGATGGGCTCCGAAGGGATCACGGCATTGTTGATATGCGATTAAAAGCCGTATATCAATAGCTTGTTCTTGAAATCGATGTACTAGTTTCTTAAATTAGTTGTAGAGGATTAAGTAAACAGTTGTGAATCAGTGCCTCGAAAAATTGGTGGAAATAAACAGTTTGAAAATGATTAGAAAGAACAGCTACATCGTGTTTCACATTTTTAATCCCGGAGGAATTGCACTAACAGCTTTCAAAGTGATGTTGTTCTTTCTAGGTAAGTGCACAAAAATGAAGCACTATTTTTTAAGAAACTCGTAGGCGCGGTGCATATCTCTGATAGTAAAGGTCTTTCTCTGAAAGTCCGGAGCAGCCATGATTGAGTGGTTACGTAGTTCAATACGTATCTACAAGGTACTCCGTTCGAAGCTTAGTACTATCAACTATGAAATGACCCTCCTTGTAGTTTGTTAGTCACGATGGGAAACTCAAGTAATAGAGCGCAAGAACTATGCGTCAAGCCGGCTTTCTGTCTTAACTAGTCATATGTGTGGAGAAGCTTTTGAAAGTGGTTCGTTCTGTAATTGCAATCTTATAGTTGTCTGTTCTTATTTATTTAAAAATAATTAAATAATAAGAATTTTTGATATCTAAATAAAATTTGTTTTTTTTTAGGGTCTTTATCATGAAAGTTATGATAATGTTGTTGTTATGTTTGCATCAATACCTAATTTTAAAGAATTTTATGTTCAATCGGATGTAAATAATGATGGATTAGAATGTTTAAGATTACTTAATGAAATCATTGCAGAATTTGATAAAGTTTGTATTAATAAACGAAAATTTTCTTTATTTATCTTATTTTTCTTTCATTTTTAGTTATTAGATAAAAATAAATTTAGTTGTGTAGAAAAAATAAAAACTATTGGTCATACTTATATGGCAGCAGCTGGTCTTAATCCAGGTGTTGAACATCGAATGGTATGGAGAAAAAGCAATTTTTCTTTTTTTTTATAATTTGTCTTTTTAATTCGTATTTTTTATCTAGACAAGAGAACGATATAATCAAAATATTGTTGCACTTGCTGAATTTGCTTTTGCAATGATTGCAGCACTTGAAGGAATTAATCGAGATTGTTTCAATGATTTTAAATTACGTGTTGGCATGTGTAATGGTCCTCTTGTTGCTGGTAAATGAATTAATTGAATTTTTTAAAATGATTATTTCGATATGTTTCATTTTTAATAATGAAGTTTAAGCTCAAAACGATTATGTTTCGGTTTTTGACAAGTCCGATATTTTTTCTATAGTTGATAGGATTCAGAAATGTTTATTTATCTGCTTAATATTTATCGAATTATAACTGCGGATAAAAAGAAGACCAGTCTGGTGCAAAGTTTCCTATTTACTTAGGACTGACCAAAAGTTCTGACCACGATGTTTAAAAGACCTTGTCGGGTAAGGTAATCTATTTAGAAAGCGAAAACCAAAGATACCATGTTGTAGAGCTTTTTGCGGCGCATTGAATGGTATATAGTAAATCCTATTTTCATAACTCCTTGAAGAAACTAGAGTCAATTTACTGATAGACAACTGTACACTCACCGATATCCACACCGACAAGATAAGCGGAGATGCTACTTATATGATATTGCAGCCCGTCAAAAACTTTACAACGTCGCATATGAGAAAAAAATATTTTACAAATACTTGCGACTAATATCAAGGACCACAATATTGAGTAGCCTATTATGCTTAGGTGTTAGTGTACAGTTATCTATCAGTAAATTGACTCTAGTTCCTTCAAAATCGTATGAAAATAGGATTTACTATATCCCATTCGACGCGCCGCAAAAAAGCTCTACAACATGATATATTTAGTTTTTCTTTTCTGAATAGATTATCTTATCCGACAAGGTCCTTTAAACACCGTAATCAGAACTTTTAGTCAACCCTAAGTACACCAACGATCAACATACAAATCGTATCCAGAAAATAGATTGCGGGGACTGATTGGAGAAGCAAAAATATGTCAAAATGTAGTGATTATGTTAACAGGTGAATGATTTAAGGAAATAGTCGTGAATAATTTACTCAAGATTAGTCTGTAACCAGCCGTGGCGGAAGCTTAAACTTAGTAATATGCATATCTAATTGAAAATCACATTGTCTTTATAGGTATTCGATTTTTAGCGTAGTTACGGTCATACTGCTATCATTCAGTAACCTATAATTTCAAAAAAGACGGTATAACTATCCGTAAATGTGATGCTTTTATCTTAACTATGCATAATTATGACGGAAGACTCACAATTATGCATAGTTAAGATAAAAGTACCGCATCTACGCAAAGATTTTTCACAATTACGGGTCACCATGTATAATAATGAAATTGATGCATCCTAACTAGAATTCCTGATTTTATAGATATAGGATAGTAATGAAGATTTCATACACATATCTAACAATGATAAAAATATATATAAAGATAATCAATCAATAGATTATAAAATCTTTATTACGAATATTTCGCTATTAATACAAAATGTATTTTTTCTTTTTCAATCATTTTCATTCGACCATATTTCAGGTATTGTTGGTGCAAAAAAACCTCAATATGATATATGGGGTAATACAGTAAATGTTGCTTCACGTATGGATAGTACTGGTGTGGTTAGTTGTATACATGTAAATTAACAAAAACTATTTTGTTTGTTTATTAAATAAAATGAATTACAATTATATTTAGGTTCCAGAAGAAACACAACGAGTTTTATTTGAACATGGTTATCCATGTGAATGTCGTGGACCAATTTATGTTAAAGGTAAAGGTAATATGACAACATATTTAGTTCGTCCACGTGGTTATATGATGCCAACATCAACTTCAAATCTTTCAACTATATGCAATACATTGAATAAATAAAATATTTTGTTTTCATAAAAAAAAAGAAAATTCTTTCAGTCAGATTTTGTCCCAGTGAAATTTTGTTTTCTTGTTATATATATATATGTATGTATTCCTAATAATAAGAACAGTACTTAGACTTTGTTTTTGTTTTTGATGTTTTATTTTATTTTTTTGTTTTTTTGCAAATTATAAATGAATGATTAATAGATAAATAATTAAATAAAATAATCTGACGGACGACACGAAATATATATATATATATGTTTTATAAATTTAGCGTCGTTTGTTATTACGTGGAACGGATGTTGTTGGACGTTGGGCTGAAAAAAACAAAAAATGATAAGAAATTTCAAAATATAAACAAATCATTCAATGTACTATCATTTCTTCTTGCAAAAAAAAGAAAAGGCTTTAGAAATGTTTGTTTTTTTTTTCTGAAATTTAATTCTTAGCAATTGAAGTAATAGATAACTTATGAAAATATCTTACAATAATCAACAGTTTGATCTCTATTTGATGTTTGACTGGAAATATTATCTGGTGAGCCTTTATTTCTAAAATAAAAAGTATGATGAATATTTGAAAACTACAAATTATATCTATATACTCTAAGACACTTTGTTTTTCATGTTCAGTAAGAATTCTTTCATCAGAAAATAGAATTGTATTAAAAGGCACTTGTTTTTCATCTATTTTATCTAATATACCTGTCCATACAAGTAAATCATCAACAAGTAACTAATAAATAAATCATAATTTTAATGTTTATCAGAAACAAAAAATATTTATACATACAGAAAATTCTCTAACACCACGATTAGGAGTTTTAGCATAATTCCATATTTTTATCATAGATACAGATGTTGGTCGATCAAAAATAACAAATATTCGATTTATCTTAAAATAAAAATAAAAGAATTTTTTTTTTTAATATTTCAAAAAAAAATTTTTCATTCAATCTACATACAACATTAGCTAAAATAGGTGCAATCCAACAATGTGTACCATCAATTTCATCATTTTCACCATCAATTAATTTATCTGGTGTACGAACATCATTATCATTGTCTGTACCTGAATTAAGACTATTTACACTATGAGGATAAGCAGCAATATCTATTAAAAAAAAACAAAATAAAATTATATATTTATTTTATTTTTTTTGCAAATATTTTATACTTTGTTCAGTTAAACCAATAAATTCACCATGTTCATCATAAAATTCTAAACCATTTAATCCAATATAATAAGCATCACCATGAGTTGAATGTAGTTGAAATTCATAAATAACTACAAATAGTATTTAAATAAACATGATAATAATTCAATGTTTTCTTTCCTTATTTAAAAAAAAATAAAAAAAAGGTTTCTTCAAATATCAAATACTAATGATTAAAAAATAATCTCGAACAATCATTTTCATTTTTGTTAATATTTGAACATCAATTACAAATTTTTTCTATTTGTAATATCCTAATATAGTGTGGGTATAAGAGTTTTGTTTTCGATGACATTCACACTCCAATACGATCATTACATTCTATAATTTAAGTCAATAGGAATATATACTGATACATTGCAACCATAAAATGTATACATTGAAAGCAAATAATGGATAACGTTATACTAATATAGAAACCTGAGTATACTTTAGATATCTCTAAAGAAGAAATCTTATAATAGATAAAAATGAATATGATACTTTATGTATTTTGAGATTTTTCTCATGTAAGAGATGATTTTCTTTCAGAAGAAATTTTCCCTTTTTTTTTTATGGTAGATTTTGTATCCTCGCTAAGTATCTTTATCATCTATGAAAATAATTTGTAAAGCACAAAAAAAAAAACAATCGTTTTTATTCGGTAATAAAACCTTTTGTACTTACATCCATTTGGCATTGATATATCTGACTCAATGTCACGATTAGTAGCCAACGATTGTCTATAAAAAAATCATATTTTTGATATCGAGCATTTAACTCTAATTCAAATAGTCAATGGAATTTTCTATCAAATGCTTTCTATGCCAGATATCCAAACAGGGCACTAGGGCTATTGTTCAACCTGATCCTGACCTGGCATCACCGATGGTTTTCAGCCTAGTGCAAGTCAGAGGTCCAAGCAATTTTTGACCTGTCACTTGCACTAGTCTGAAAACCATGGGTGATGCCTATGGCAGGCGGGTCAGAATCAGGTTGAGCAATAGTCCTAGTGCCCTGTTTGGACCTCTGGTTTTTAGTCTGTTATCATTATTGTACTCGCTCGAAAAGCTTGACAGACCCTGCAGATCTAAAAAGCGTGGCCTGTTTGGACCTCTGTTCTATACTAAATCTGAACAAACTAAGCAACTACTGCATTTTCTATTATCTCCTTTTCATAGTTTGCCAGAAACTTATAGCTTATCTATAAAACATTTGATAGAAAACTCTATTGGTTATTTAAATTTGAGTTATATGTACTGTTTTTCTTTAAGATAAAAAAAAAATTTGTTAATACTTTTTTTGTAAATTATCATGTATGGTTTTAGCATGAGCAAAAACAATTTCTTGTGCAAAATCAAAAAAACAATGACCAGGTGCACGTCTTAATAGAAAGCCTTGTTTTGGTGAAATAATCTTATCATTTAATTGTACATGAAGTCGTTTAACCTACATTCATATAAATCAATGATGTATTTTTTTTTCTTAAAAAGAAATCTATTAAACTTACTCCTCGATATGTATCATCTAATGATTTATTATAATTCCATATACGTAAACCATGTAATCGTTTTGATCCATTTAATGATATAAAAATCCGTACTTTTTCTTTTTTTCGAAATGGACATAACCACATATGACGATTATCACAAGTAAGATTTTCACCATCAAATAATCTAAAATAATTTGTCAAAAAAATAGAAACAGAATTATTTTCATTTTATTATTTTACTTATCAAGTGTTCGAACATCATTAGCATTTCCTGGTAGAACAGTTATATCACGTGGACGTGCATCATATGATTGTATTATACATTCAACATCATTTATATCAATAATTTCAATACCTGTTAAACCACAATAATGTTTATCACCCCATGTTTCTGTTATAGTCAAAATTAATTCTATAAAAAAGAAAAGAAAAGAATTGATATTTGAAATTCTTCATTTGATGATATACTTCTTCCATAATATTCTGATATTTGACTTTCATTTAATGAACGAATAGCTGTAAATGGTCGTCGTAACATAGCACGTGTCATTGGTCGAATCTATTTTATATATATAAATGAAAGAATTATATAATAGAAATAAATTTTTTTACATTAGTTTCAGCAGTTGGTGGTCGATTTGCATTTGTTCGTATATTTTCTTCATCATTTTGAGCAGTTTCTTGATCAACATACATTTCATCATGAATTGATATTTTTTCAAGAATTTCATCATCAGTTGTAAATAAAATAGTCTTAAATATAATTTAGTTTAATATAATAAATAATAAAAAATAAAATACAAACTTCTCCATAGGCTGATGGATCATTTGTAGCTATAATATTACCACAAGCTTGACTTATTTCACCTTTAAATATCATAAAACCATCAAGACTTATTTCAACATCTTTAGCACCACGTACAGAATGAATACGATTTTTATTGTAATTCTTAAAAAAGAAATAAGAATAATACTATGGATATGAAACTGTACAAAACTCTTCATATATTTCAGTTATAATCATTATTCAAAGGCCAAGATTTTGAGAAAATTTTATGAACATAGCAATGCAAGAATGTCTGTTATTAGTCAAGATCTAACGAGGGAATATTTCTAACTGTTACATCGCTTTTGAGTCGAATGTATGCGCATCATGTCGGACCTAATGGTCTTTGAATACTTTCAAAAAAAAAGTGCGTGCCACTAGTTTACTACTGCTGAGATATTGCATTTTTACTGTATGTTTTAAAGAAAAAAAAGCTGTGGTTCCTCTCAGGAACATTAAGTTTCGAATAACTTTCCATAGAGATAGGCCGCAATGAGAATAGTTTATTGTGAAAGTTTCAGATCTTTTCGTTGTTCCTATCCTAAGATATAGCTATGATAAAATCGCTTATATACACCAACAAATTCCGATGTTCTTATTTCAGACTAGAAGCAATCAAAAGATCTGAAACTTTCACAATAAACGATTCTCATTGAGGCCTGACTCTATGACAAGTTTCAAGTTGAAATTCGAAACTACAGTTTTCCTAGTGTTCCTAAGGGGGACCACAGCTTTTTTTTCTTAAACATACAGTAAAAAGAGCAATATCTCGGCAAGCAGCATGAACTTTTTCCATAGTACTCATTGATCATGAGGATCTACATGACGTGCATACGCTCGACTCAAAAAGCGATGTGACAATTGAAAATATTCTCTTGTAAGTAACAAAAATACGTCATCGAGTAAACTACCAGCATGAGAAAGATCATTTCATATGATACTCTCTTAAGTCGATGGGATAATCTTTCCCAGTCTCTAAAAATAAGTATTTTAATTAGCATAATATCATTTTGATATGTATGCCTCTGATGTTGATCAGTAATCAAGTTACTTGATTGATGATCGTAGAATCACAATCATAGTAATAGAAAACTTTAAATTTGATTCAATTTGCTAACATGTTCAGTAACTGTGACTATTAACTGAGATGAAATAGGATGAATTCAATAATATTATAATACTTTATCATTATTTCATGCATAATTTTTCAAGAGAATCTTACACAAGAGTATTAGTGTGATAAAGTATAAAGGGAAAACATCAACTTTACTTATTTTCATGCTAGCAAGATATTATTGTAATAATATGATGTACATTAGTGTATGATTGTCTATATTTTTTGAGTGAGATCATGTTAGATTTTATATAGTTTCTTTTGTCTCATGAGGAAAGTATCTTAATTGATTCTTCTGTTATTTAAGCTAATATTTTATTTGTAAGGTAGGACTTGATTAGATTAAGAAAATTTTCAATCGATCAATGATTATGATTTATTGTTTAAAAAAATAAATAGAATTCTAATTTGCAATATTGCTTATTAATCAATTCATCTGTAAATAGATTTTTTTCCACATATGAAATCTATAATTAAATGTGAGTATTTTTATTCTGTCAATGATAATTATATTTTTTTGTAATTTCACAATCACAAAAAAAGACACCTTTTTTTGAAATTACTAAAAAACTCTAATTAAAATTACAGGTGTAAATGAATTTTTTTTTTGCAATAATAATCTGTTAATAATTTGCATTACTTTTCTTTTTTTTATTTCAATAGATTTTAATTTTCTAAATCAATTTAAATATTTCATAATCTTACCCATATTCTAATCATAGCAATTTTTGTTGGATGTTCAAATGTAATATAAATTAAATGATTTTCACCAGGTGTAAATGGTGCAAGCCACATATGAATATCATCACGAGTTTTATTAACTCCATCAATTAAATTAGTTACAACACGTGGATCATTACCATATTCAGGTAAGACATTTATATCTGCTGGATCTGCTGTTATCTATCAAAATGAAATGATTAATTCTATTTACTTTTTTTTTTGTTTTAATTAATTTTCGAGAACAAAAAAAAATATATATCATACTTTTCGAATTACAACTGGATAACCTTGACTAGAAAATATTTCAATAGCATTTAAACCAATATAATGACGATCACCCCATGTTGTTTTTAAATTTAAAACTAATTGTTCACCACTAGGTAATTCAGGTATTGTAAATCTAAAAGAATTTCAATTTTTATTTTTTTATTTATAGAAAATAAAATATAATTTTACTGTTCTTCATCATTGTCATTTTCGAATTTTGATGTACTATTAGTAAAATATTCTTCTATGCGTTCAGCTGATAAAAAAAAGAAAAAATTAAATGTTTCAATTAGAAAGATTACTTTTTTTTTTAAAAATACTTTCAAACATCCCACGATGCCTTCGACTGAACAGATCAATTTGAGTTATGGAGTTTTCAAGCCGATCGGTATTTGGTGTACGACAGTCTATTTTGCATGATATGATAAAGTTTAGTTAAGAAGCTGATTATTTCTTATTTTTTGTCATAATTGGTAAGATTTCATCGAGTTAATATACTTTTGTAGTAAAATTGAATTTACTCTTCAATAAATCGCGTACTATTATCATATCGAAAAAAAAATCGATTTTCTCAACAATACAATATGTCTGAAATTTGGTTCCTAATAATATGATGAATTCAATTAAAAGAAAATATTGAAACTATTGACGCTTGATGCTTTTCTGTGAGATCTAATTTTTACTACAAAGCGTATTATTCGGATATACGAAAAACAATTATTTGTAAAGATAACTCAATAAGATCTATCCAACTATGACAAATAAAAGATATTTTTCAAATGTCTAATTGCTGAAATTTTACCGTTGGAACTTGGATCACGAAATGGACTTCGTCTATTTGATATTTGTTGTAAACCCGGTGATTTTCGATCATCAATTTCTGTATCAATATGAACTTCTCTATATACACACAATAATAATTATATCTCATTTATATCTACACCAAAAAAAAACATCATACTTTGGATGTAAAAAATTTTCAAGATCAAGACTATCAATTACTCTTGCTTTTTGTCTTGTTCCAACGACAAGTAATTGTTGATTATTACTATTCTTGATTGGATCGCCTCCGACAAGTCGTGCTCCTATATTCAAATAAATACTCGTAACAATTTATATTAAGAAAAAAAAAAAACAAAAGTAATTACAACATCAAGTATTTCTTTCCTACAATGATCTCTATAAGAAAAACATTTGTATGCAGTTAAGAAAAACAAAATTATTTTTTTTTTCTTTTCAAAGTCATCCTGCATGTTTTTTTTCTTAAAAAATTTTAATAATATACCAAAAAAAAAAACAGGAAAAGAATAACGTTTACAAAATATTTAATTATAAATTCGTTTACTTTCTAAAAAATGTTTAGTATTTGTTATTGTCTAATCTGTTGATATATTATTCATTGAAATTGAAAGAAAATTTTTTTTTTTTTTTGTTTTGAACAAAGAGCAAAAAACTATTACCCGATCGATTATCTCCTGATCTTGATACATTATAACAACTTGGAATAGGAGTTTTTGATATATTTCGACGACTCATTTTTAGTTAAATATATAATAATAAGAAAACAATACGTGTGTAATATATTTTTTCAACTAACAATCAATAAAAAAACAGTATGTGCACAAAAATTAAATTCACCATTATATTACTTTAAGAATACTTGTCTTCTTTTTTCTTTTTCTTTTTTTGGTTCTACCTTTTTTTTTCTTTTTATAGAAGTTGCTAAGTTGCCTTCTTCTTAACAACGTAGTTGTCGTTAGTAAAAAAAAATAAAATAAAAAAAAGAAATTCTTTTTTTTATCTTACCTACCGACCGATGGTGATTCAAAAGAAGTTTGTTCTTGAGATTTATTTTTCTTATCATTGTTTTGTTCAGGAATTATAGACTAAAGATTAATCTATGATTAGTTTTTTCTTTTGCTTTCGTCACTATTCTTTTTTTTGACTTACTAATTCAACTATTGATGGGATATCATCGAAAGATAAAGCTGAAAAACAAAAAATTTTTTTTTTGTTTTTGTTTTTCTACTATCATAATTTGAATGATAAAAATATCAACTTACAAACATGATTTAATAATTGATGATTATCATCATCATCTGAATCTGAAGTTTCTTCAAAATCGGAATCATAATCTGAAAAGAAAAACAAAATATATAATATTTCTTCTTTTATTTTTAGGTGAAAGCATGAATAAGGTCATTCTTTTTTTTTTTTGCATTGAAAAAAATCAGCTCTACTTTTTATCGATTTACTGTGTGACATGATGTTTGATGATATTACACATAGATTAATTTTTCTATTCGTTGAAGTATACAGAATGACTTAAAAACATTTTGAGAGGAGCTTTGAAAAATCGAGGTTTTCATAGTTCTTTCACTCATGAGTAGACTAATTTGTTTAATCTAGGTACTTCAAAAATATGCTTTACAGCTAAAATACTGTTATTTATTTGAATATGAATTATAAAATATTGCCAATCAAAATCTTCTAATAGAAGTCAAGAAGAAATGCATACATAATTTTCGACTCTCTATGTCAGCTATTGAATTATCTAAACTGATAATCATAGAAATGGATTTTCGATTCGGTATATTAGAGGATTGTGTGTAAACATTAATTGATGTGTTAAATACAATATTGAACTGGATTTTCACGACATCCGCAGCATATTTTGGCGTCTCTTTGGACCCAATAAACGATAGAACATGCCGGTGACGAAGAGCACCAGCCCTTAGCTCTTATAGTCGATCAATCTACCAACAAACCTCTATAGTTCATATTTGACTAACGAAGGACCACACATAACTGATTAATCGTTTTTGAGTCGGGATTATGTGCATCATGTAGGACCTAGTGAGCTATAAATATCTGGAAAAGGGTTCGAGTCCCATATCTTATTACTGCCGAGATATTGCATTTTTAGAGTATTTTTTTCGCTGAATTCCGTGGTTCTTCTCAGAAACACCAGAAAAACAGAGTTTCAAATTTCGACTTGAAAGTTTTGTACAGAGACAGGTCTTAGTATGAATAATGTATTGTGAAAGTTTCAACATTTTCCATTACTCCTATTCTGAAATAAGAACATCGGAAAATACTAGTATATCAGGGATGCGAACAACATGTTGTTACTATAGCCATATTTTAGAATAGGAACAACGAAAAGATCTGAAGCTTTCAAAATAAACTATTCTCACTAAGATTTGTCTCTATGCAAAGTTTCAAGTCGAAATTTGAAACTCCACGGGCTTGAGCGAAAAAATACCCTAAAAATGCAATATCTCGGCAGTAATAAGATATGAGACTCGAACTCTTTTCAGGATATTTATAGTCACTAGGACCTACATGATGCACATAGTCCCGATTCGAAAGCGATTGACTCATTTTGTACAAAAACTAACCTGTATTATATGTTCAGGCATCATGCCTTACTACAAATCGATAAAAAAAATGGCGTCAACTCAATTTGAAGCGTAAAAATGACCTTGTTCATCTTGATCTTTTATTAAAAAAAGAAAAAGATTTACCTTGAATTTCATCTTCATTCGGTTTCTTATTAGAAAACCAATTTGGCATCCAACTTTGATCAATATTTTCTGGTTTCATTTTACAAAATGATATTTGATCATTTAAACCATTTGATTTTATTTGACTAGCATCTAATTCAATAACATGATTATTCCATGCTGATTTTGGTAATGCTTGACTGGGTGTTCCAGCTGATTGTACTGCACGTTTTGATGATATTTGTTGAGATTGTTTATTATTAAATAAAGATTTTGAATGTGGCATATGTGAAGTATGATTAGATATAGAATTTTGATCAATATCAGCAATAATAGAACCATCAGCGGTTTTAATTTTTGTTTTTGTCGATGGTATCCATCGACGACGACCATTTGATGGTAATGAATTATTTTGTTGTGTTGTATTTGATGGTGTTGGAAATGAAAAATCAGAAAAATATGGTGAAGGTGTTATAGTTCGATTTGATGGTGTATCTAAAAAATAATCATGAATTATTATCTATTATTATTATTATTTTACTTATTATTGATGGTGGTCGTCGTTGTCGTACACTATGTGCTCCATTTAAATATAATTGAAAACCGGTTTCTCGTTTTTTTAAATTACTATCTTTTGGTTGATGTTGATTATGATATGCTTTAAGTAAACGATTTCGTTCTTGTAATTGAATTAAATATTCATCATGTTTACTTGGTACATCACCACGATGAGCTTGAATCTATGAATAAAATAAACTAATTTTATAACCAAAAAAGAAAAACACTAAAGCTTTTATATCTTACTGCACTTTGACTTCGATGAGTTCGTTGTGAAGAATTAAAAGGTTCAATAGAATTATCAGAATTACTATGCATCATGATTTAAAGATCTAAAATAATATTACTTTATAAGAACTCAAAATTGTCATAAAAATTGATCGGTTTTGTTTGCTTTTATTCTTTCGAACATACCATTATGACTATTTTGAAACAATATTCATTTCAAATGACGTTTTGTTAGAGGTATCTTGAATACCATTTAATCTTATATTAAATATTAAACTCATTAATCAATAATGAATAAATTAGTTATTTTAAGTTAAAAAAAAATTTAATAAAACTTTAAAATCTTTTAGTTTTTAATAAAAGATGTCACTCATCTATGATGTACATAAACAATAGATATTAACCAGTTAGAAATTCATTTTTTTTGCGGCAACAAATCAAAATCATATTGTAGACTTCGTTTGGAACAAAGTCATTGTTATGATCTTTTATATATAGCCAAAATTGTTGTAGTATTCGACGAATAGAATTCATTTGATCATCATACTTTGAATTTATTATTTATTTCTATAGATTGATTCAATGACATCCGATAGTAATATTACTAAACTTTCAAATTTATCTGTTCAATGGGAATGGGAAGGAGATAAAGGTGTTTGGCAACAACATTCATTAGATATTCAACAGAAAATTTCTCAAGCATATGATAATGGCAATAGTGAAGTAAATAATAAATTTTACTTTTTTTGTTTGATAATATTGTTTTGTTTTTTTTCTTTTCGGAAGGTTATTATTAATCAAACAGAAGAGATAAGTTTATTAATTAAATTTCATGATATGGTACAAATAAATCAAAAAACAAAATTTATGCGTCGTATACGTATTTGTATTGAATTAAAAGATAAAAATGGTTTTTTTACATATGAATATGAAAATGAAAATAAAAAATGGTTTATTTATAATGTTGAAATAATGATTAAAATTGCAAATACTATTGAAAATAATCAAACATTATTATCAATTAATTATCAAAATCAATCATATGATATCGATCTTGATAAATTAATTGAAATAAATCTAAATACAAAAGTTATTCGAAAAATACATTGTATTAAATCAAGTTTGTTAATTTTATTTTTCTTTAATTTTAATTTTATTATTTTTTTTTGTCTTTATCTAGTGGCAAAATTACCATTAAATGTTTCAACAATATCAAATAAACGACCATTAGATAATGATGAGAGTAAAGAAAATAATAAGAAAAAACGTAACATATCAAAATCTACTCCAATAGAGAAAAGTGCAAGTAAGTTGAATTATTACGAAGAAATCTCTTCAGCTGCTTCCTTTCGATTTCAATGATTTTTTTGTTTTTACTTGTACATAGTACACACTCCTTAATCGAAAATCGATTGTGAAAGGATGAAGATTTAAAATAATATTGTTTTTTCTGTTCTAGTACGTACTGTAACAACAGTTGTTGGAAAAGTTCCTGTTGATTCTGAATGTGTATCAATGTTAGGAAAAGTTCATGTTTATTATGAAAATAATGATGTATTTGATTGTATGCTTAATCAAGTATAGTAAAACTTAGGAAATAATTTGATAATAAAAGTATGTTTGTTTTTGTTTTTAGACAAATGTTGGAAATAATAATAATAAATTTTATTTAATTCAATTACTTGAAGAAAATCATAGTAAAAAATATTATGTTTGGTTACGTTGGTAAAAATATTTTATTTTATTTTACTTTGATTTATTTATTTATATGTTTTTAAAGGGGACGAGTTGGATATACTGGACAAAATAATTTAGAACATTTTGGTTGTGATTTAGATGAAGCAAAAAGATTTTTCTGTCAAAAGTATGTAAATTTTGAAAAATGATTTGCAATTAGTTTAATATGAGATGAATATCTGACAATTTGTTTTTTTTTGTTTGTTTCAATTATTTACTATTGATATAAAATCTTCATTTATATATCAAAGATGAAGAATTTCAAAAGTATATCCAAAAGTCCTGCAAAACTATAGCATATCCTTATTGCGGAATGAAAAAGAATTCTCGATGAAATCATCTATTTTTTTTAAATTTCATGGACAAATTTACGACCCAAAAGTGTTTTATGAATTTCGGCAATTGTATTTGAAATTAAACTCAAAAAAAGAAAATGTCATTATTTAAAAAAATTATCATGAAAGTTATTTTCAAGTTCGGAGGAAATCTTAGAATATTCCAAAACTTAAGTATCTACAATACGGAAGCTTTGTTAAATAGAATCAATGACGTTAACAAAAAAAAGAAAAATTTTAATTTTTCACAAATAGGAACAAAAATCTACTTAACAAAGGATCTGTCTAGACATGTCTCTATCATTGATAAAATAACTAATTCATTACATAGGTTCTTTCTAACTTTGTCGGTATCTATAGTATGTCAGTCCGGTTGCTCGAGCCGTAGCGGAGATACTTAAGTTTTTCTAACTCTAATAACTTTCGGGGCATCCTATATAAAAAACTTTTTGCTTTCGAGATCCTTCATAGTTTTAAAAAATACGAACATCGAAGTGTCACAGTCGAATAAATTTTATTTTTTAAAGCTTGAAATTTTCTATCTTTTATTTGATAAACTAACATCTTGTATGTATTTACCATTAGTTCAATTTATTATAGCTAACCCGTTAGATTATACATAGATATAATTAAGAAACCCATAAAAGGTAGAAAGTTATTAATTCAAATTTGATTGAATTATAAAATATTATAGTTGTTATTTAAAAGATAATTAATTTTTAATATCAAAAACTAATTTTCAATTATATATATATTAGATTTAGTGATAAAACAAAAAATGATTTTTATTATCGTGATACATTTACAAAATATCCTGGAAAATATGATTATGTTCAACTTGATTATAATCCATCGGTAAGACTATTGAAATATTCTAATTATTTCAGTTTAAATTTTTGATATATCAAGTATCTAAGATATCTGATCGGTTTTGATAGTACAGAATGGATATCTAACAATTGAATATTGTTATCTTATTGAATAATAAATATTATTTTTTTTTATTGATATAGAAATCTGAAAAAGTTGATGAAAATAATAAAAAACAACTCGTAACTATTGAACAATTAAAAAATTTACCTATACCAGAATCAAAACTTGATAAACGTATACAAAATCTTATTCAATTAATATGTAATATACAAGCTATGGAAGAAGCATTACTTGAAATGAAATTTGATGCAAGAAAAAATCCTCTTGGTAGAAGAAAAAAAAAAAAAAGTTTTTATTTATTTAATGAATTTTAATTCTTTTTTTTAGGTAAATTAAGTTCAACACAAATTAAAGCAGGTTATGCAGCATTAAAAGAAATTGAAACATATATTAAAATAAATAAATTTAATTCTGCATTTATTGAAGCAAATAATACTTATTATACTCGAAGTATATCTATAACAGACTTTTTTTTCTATTATTCTTTTTTAATTTTTAGTTCCACATGAATTTGGTCGAAATACACCACCATTAATAAAAACTATTCAACAATTAAAACATGAAATTGAATTACTTGAAGCACTTGATGATATTGAAATAGCATTTACAACATTAAATATAGATAGAAATATACGTTTAAATCCAATTGATCAACATTATGAACAATTAAAATGTAAATTATATCCTATTGAAAAACATGAAGATATATATATATTAATTAATAAATATCTTCAAACAACACATGCATCAACACATCAACAATATAAAATGGAAATAGAATATATATTTAAAGTTGAAAGAGAAAATGAAAATGAAATATTTAAAGATGTTGGAAATAAAATGCTTCTTTGGTATAGGATAAACATTTTTTCTTTTTTTGGTTTTCTGAATATTCAATCATATTTTATATATATATATATTAGGCATGGTTCACGTTTAACTAATTTTGCTGGTATTATGAGTCAAGGTTTACGTATTGCACCACCTGAAGCACCTGTAGTAAGTAAAATTAATTCATATAGAAATAAATCATGAAACAAAATAAAAAGTTTATAGAAGAAACGTTCGGTATACAGGAATGCTATCGTTCGATATTTTTCCTACAACTGACAGTGACGCATCCAGGATTTTTCAGTAGGCTGAATCTCAATTTCTGGGCACGGGACCCAGATGAAACTCATGGAGGGTGATGTTGGATCCAAATAATGGAATTTTATCAAAAAAAATTTACACTCGAAGTTTGCGAAAAAAATTAGCATTTTCCTGATTCCTCCCTCGAGGATTTTTTGCTGTTAGTAGTATCATGGTTTTTAGAATTTCATAGGAAGCTACACCGAATTTCATCGATAGATTTCAAATGTCGTCTGAAAATATGCAACCGTTCAAGAGTTATAACTTTTTGAGTTTTTGCTACATGTGAAAACAATTTTTGCAAAATTTCAAATCGTTATAACTCTTGAACGGTTGCATATTTTCAGACGAAATTTGAAATCTATCGATGAAATTCGATGTAGCTTCCTATGAAATTCTAAAAACCATGCTACTACTAACAGCAAAAAATCCTCGAAGAGGGGATCAGGAAAATGCTAATTTTTTTTCGCAAACTCCGAGTGTAAATTTTTTTTGATAAAATTCCATTATTTGGATCCAACATCACCCTCCATGAGTTTCATCTGGGTCCCGTGCTGGGAAGTCGAGATTCAGCATACTGAGAATCCGGGATACGTCACTGACAACTGATATTAGTTTTAGCTCTAAATAATAATCTAGCCTGATGTAGAGTTTGTGTTCTCAATTGTTCGAGGTTTTCATACATAGTAACTAAACAAAGATCCACTAATTATGGTTGAAATCATGTTACTGTTGAGATGTAGAATAGTTCATAAATACTGTTTTCTTAAATGTCATGAGAATTGAAGATTATTTCTTTTTGAAAAGTAATTTATTTTTAGAGGATGATATATGGTTCGAAGGCAGCTTTTTTTTCGGATTGAAATCAGATCTTTTATTTATTTAAAAATAGTCGTAGAATGTATTTTGACACATTTGGTACTTCTAATAATAGATCAAAAATGAGAATAAAAAGTTAATTATACATCATTCTAAAGTTTTTTTTTTTTTTGAATAATTTAGACTGGTTATATGTTTGGAAAAGGTTTATATTTTGCTGATATGAGTAGTAAAAGTGCTAATTATTGTTATCCAACACCAAGTAAAAATACTGGTCTTGTTCTTCTTACTGAAGTAAGTTCGTTTTTCTTTGTTTAAACAATATTATTTTAATTATTCAAATTAGGTTTCACTTGGTAAATGTCATGAATTACTTCATGCTGATAATAATGCTCATCGATTACCAGAAGGTTTTTCAAGTGTTAAAGGTCTTGGTTCGATATCACCAGATTTAAAAAATGCAATTACATTGTAAGTTTAATTTTATCGTTTGTTTGTTTTATAGAAAAAAATATAAATATATGAATTTTTTTTCAAAATAGAGATGATGATGTTGTTGTTCCTATGGGTCCTGTTGAATCAACTAATGTAGTTGATCCAAAAGGTTATACACTTAATTATAATGAATATATTGTCTATGATACAAAACAAGTTCGAATACGATATTTAATCAAATTAAAATTTTTATTTAAATAGAAGATATTGAAAAATTGATAATCTATTTTTTGTTATGTATGCATGTTAATCATCTCTATTCTTGATGTATTTTTTCATAAATAAAAAGTAATAGATGAAAAAAAAAAAGAACAACTAATAATGAAAGGATATGTATAAGAATATTAAACATATTCGGATGATCTCACTAACAAATTTTAAGATATTTACAATGTATTTAATGTGCCAAGAATTTTAAAATTTCAACAGTTTATTATTCTCTTTTGTTGTGATTTGAAAGAACACGTTGCATTACATAAGAAAAAGGAGTTTTATTAACTGATCCCTATCCAACAACATCTATATGAATTTTGAGTACATGTGACAATGTTTTTAAATGGTTTATTATAAGATAAATAAAATCTACCAATATATTTTTGTTACGAAGTTTTCATGAACTATAAATTCATCATATGTATCTCAGCACGATTTTATTTTACATATAAACGATATTTTCGTTGAGGTCCAAAGCTTATGGGACACTCTTTATATTTGTAGCATACATTTTCTTATGAAACTGGTTCTTAACCTCAAAATGAGATGTATGCATGTTAGTAGAGGAAGACGGTTCTTTGTCAAATTGACGACACTCTATCTACTAATTGGCAAAGGACATAAAAGAGTATGAGTGCTACGATGTGTTAATCGGAACAGGTACCTATGAAATAAAATTTGATGACATATACATCATTAGATAGATGAAATCTTTCTCTACTAACCTACTTCAATTCTGTTTATGAATCAAGATTTTAAAATCATCTTTTGAATCCATGGTACCAGACTTACATTAGTTAAGACTATCTAAAGATGTTCAATGCCTTTCTATATATTTTTTCAATGTACGATAAATTAATTATTATTAACCAAACTCAATGAATAAAATCCGATTCTGAAAAAGGTATTTTTTCATTATTATATTGTTCATTAGTTAATTTGAAACTAGTACGTGGACTTTGAGTTGTTAATGATCGTAATTGTATATCAATACTTCTTCGTAACTTTGATATAGATGTTCGAAATGTACTACTTTTTCTTCCTTTATTATTTGATATCATTGATATTGATGATCTATTTGGTGATACACTATTATGTGGTTGAGAAATATTTGATTTATCAATATTAATCATTTGAATTGTATATAATATATCATCTTCACCTCGAATCTTAAAACATTACAAACAAAAAAATTCAGGCGAAAAAGAAATATAGTAGTTCAGCTTTTTGGTTATAGTTTGATCTTATATTCATTGAAGTATATTTTAGATAAAAAAAATGTCTATAAATTACATATGGAGAAAAAACGCGCCAACTGAATATTGCATTACGATCACACTCCAAAGATTTTGTGAAACTAGTGATGTCGGAAATCGATGATATTCTAAAAGAATTTCAATAATAATTACTGAAGGAAGAGTTGTGGAAGCGATCAAAGCTCTTTAAATTGTCTAACAGTCAATTATGTTGAACACACTACGGGTTTCTTTGAATGATGAGTTTTATTCGTTGATAACCTACTGTTCAAAAAATATCTTGTATTAAATATGATTTATTAGTGAGACATTTAGTTGACTCTGATGTACGTTTCTGGACTCGACTGAAGTAGGATGTCGATGGTGCGACATACCTCCCTCCATTCATGAAAAGTTTTTTGTTTTTTTCAATATTGATTGACTCGTACCAGTTCTGATTAAGATCAGCTTGACGGGCTCTATTGGTTCCACAAAGTCATTGGAATGTGGTGTTCATGCAACACTAAGTTGGTGTGTTTTTTTTCGAATTCAATAGATAGTTTTACGATAGTGGTCTATTCGACTTTGACTGTTATAGATACTATGATTTTTTTTTGTCGATTAGATTTTATGATGATCTGGATAAGAAATATTTACTTTATATGATATATATGGTTGTTGTGGATGTTTATCAATTGTTGCAATCAATGTTTGTTGTCGATCTATTTGACATGGACCACGCCATTTATTAGTATCATTAGTACTGTCTGTGATTAGATTTAAACTAATTTTTTGTTTAATTTTTAAATTATCATTATTAATTGAATGTTTATTTGATGAAATTTTATTTTGTTTGTTATGAACATAATCTACATAATAAATTAAATCACTAAGAAATGTATCAATCTATAGAATATTTATTTTTTAATATTATATTTATAATCAATAAATTTAAAAGTATGAACCTACTTGTTTTAATTTAATAAATAAACATTGATTATCATTCATATATGAATATTGATCAAGATTTAAATCTTTTTTTCTACAACGATGACTATATCTTTTTACCAAATCAAACATGGATTCAATGGCACTTAAATATAAATATTTTGAAGTACACCAAAAAAGAATCTATTTTTATATTTGTTGTCTTACATTTTAATCGTACTAATTTCTGTTAAATGTTCTATTGATGTTTGTTGATAATTATTAATTTCAGTTTGAATTTTATCAATATGTTGTTGAATATCAATAAAATTTTGTTGTAATTCTCGTATACGATTGTTCATTAAAGATAATTTATTATTTTTTTTCTAGAATTTCGATTGAATTTGAATGAAATCATTTCAAAATATTTTACTTCTATAGTTAATACTAATTGTCGTTGTACATCATTTAGTTCTTCATTAGAATTTTTAATAGTCGTAAGTATATCCTCAAGATAGAAGTTCGATGAAAACAAAACAAGTTAGAAAGCAAAAAAAAAGAAATGTATACCTACTTGATAACTAGCATAAAGCATATCAAATTTTTCAATCATTTCATCAATTGATTGAAATCGATCAGTTTGATCTACAATCTAAAAAACAATATGATATATATTTAAAACAACAAGAATTCTGTCAAGTAAGATGAATACCCTTCATTTGAAAAGTCAACGATATCATTTTGTAGAAAAACTCATAGGACATCGAATTTTATATAGGAAATTGCTTTTTCAACAAGTTTTCACATTCTGGAAAATCATACATCAGTTAAATAATATTATAGCAATTATAGTTGACTTGATTAAATACTAAGAGTCAGCATGTTTCTAAACGAATCTATATAACATTTTAGCATATTTTATTAGCTTCTGTAATTTTTGGCTTTTATGTCTTAAATAATTCAATATTGGAGGTTTCTATTCATCAATAATGAGTTTATCATGCCCTAACATTTGACATATATGAATCTTTGGAAAATGGCAAAAAAACGTTTTTCGTCTTCAGACTTCTGGAGGAGGTACGGCAATGGACTATTTTAAAAAGATTCAACATATGTTCGATCTCTAATACGAATTGCAAATTTTGTATTTTCTCACACCTTTCTTCAAGATTCTGAAAGCGAAAAATTCTTTTTTGCCATTTATCAAGATCCATACATGTCCAATGATAAGATATGATGGGTTTATTATTAATAGATAGAAGCTTTTTCAATCAAAATGTTATTATCATCACACTTATGTATTTTTCTGTCATTAGGAATCGATAAATTGGCCCATTCGACCATGAAACACAACAACTCAAAGAACAATAAATAAAAAATGCTAGAGTTTTGCATACTTTCAACAAAATTTGATATAGGGTAGTTTGGAGACATGCTGACTCCTAGTATTTGGTTATATCATCTTCATTATATGCGCTTGAAATTGTTTCACAAAATGAAGAATGATCATCTCATTCGCCAATATCCTTGTAAACTAACTTGTGTGAGAAGATTTAAATGAGGTTGATATTGAAGAATAATATTTTCTAATCTTTTGTTTTCATCTTGTATTTGTTGAATTTCTTGATTAAGTAAATTAATTTCAATTTGTTTATTTTTAATTAAATTTTTTTCATCATCAATTCGACGCAATGATCGATCACGTTTCATTGATAGTTCCTTAATATCGTTAAATAAAAACTTTCTATCAATTAATAATACCTTAATTTTTATTCTTACTTTAATATACATTTCATAACTAAAAAAACAATAATATTATTTAAACAGATGAAAGAAAAATAATCGATTTTTTTCTAACCCAATTATTCTTTCTTTAAACATAATTTCTCTTTCATATAACGCTTCTTTACGTTTTTGTAAATGTTCTGTACGTGTTTTAAATTCATGTCGACGACGTACAAGTATCTCATCGAGTGCATTTACTTCAAAATATTTATTAAGTAATTTTAAATTTAATTTAACATCACGATAATCAATAATGAGATCTCTGAATATATATTTAGAAGAAATGAATCAAATATTTAAAAAAAATATCATTTAATATACTCAGATGATGGTAATTTAATTGAATTTTCATAGTCAAGAAGATTACGCGCTTCATAAGTCATGTTAATATTAAAGAAAATTATAGATTATTGTCTTAGAAACCTATTCTTCAACTGCTTCATTAACAAAGATTTTCAATAATTGCAACGATTTTGTGAAACACGAACTATAACGACTGTTAAAGTACAGAAAGGAAAATTCAAAACCCCACATACGATGACGGATACCTTAGTGCTGCTATTCACTGTTCAAAGACAAAACACGATTGGTCTTAGAATACCCTTTTTTCGGCCTTCTATATCCTACATACTGTAAAATATTACAATCAACATGTGTCGTTTTCCGTCCTTTGTAATTTTAACAGCTCTGCCATTAACTTTTGTGATTGATTCGGTTATCAAAAACCTGAACAGCATCTGACCGCTAGAGACATGCAGGGTAAGCTTTTCTCGTACCATGTACCATGACTGACGAGACAATCTCTTCAGCTGTTCGTTTCGGAATCGAATGATTTTTTTTCTCTATAGATACTACATAGTGTTAGAACAAACCTCTAAAAGGATTTGAGTTCCTATTGATATTTGAATAAGCTATCAGATTTTGAATATGTCTATTTTCTAAAGGTTGCAGGGTTTCGGAAAACTTGCATTTTCGAATTTCATCTGAAACTTTGCCCATATAGAGAACTCAACTAGAGTGGCTTCCATAAAAAATATCAAAAGTTTTGAACAAAGCCTTTTCCAGATCCTCAGAAAGATCAGGGTGTAAGTGTGCGTGTACAAGTGCATATGAGGGTATGAATGGGAGAGTGGGGTTTTGGTTAAACAGTCCATTTTTTTTAGCGAACTGTGAGTTTTTGTCTTTCAAAACTAGAAAATGAAACTGAATGCGAAAATTTATCCAAAGTTTACTTTATGAATGACATCCGCATTATCTTGGTTCACCTTCCGTTAGCCCTATCATCCATACATGCTTTATTTTGATTTTGGTCAGTCCGCCGTGCTACTGACTTTTTTTTTATTGATGCACAAAAAAACGACAGATTCAGCCTACAATCGACTCTAAATTAGAGTCTTCAAAAATATCATTCTGTGCGCCTTCTGAAAAGCCCATAACTTCGTTGTACGTTGGCATTTTTGGAACATTGAAAACATTATTACCATCTTTTTGAAAATAGAAGATCATTTGTTTTGCTCCTTTTACGCATTTCGAACGATCATTTTCACAATAAACTGGAGGTTTAGCTACAGCAAGCTTTTTTGTGGAAGTTGAGCCGGTGACTATACATTTATGACCTTGCATATACATGTTCGGTTGTCCACAACCCATAGGGATCCATCTAACGTCAGGAAAAAGAATTTCGAAGAATTATAATGCGTGAAAATATTTACTTACCCCCATGCACATGTACAACCACCTGGGGGACAGGGAGGTAAATCATTTGGCACATCGTACGACGTTACTCTTTGCCACGGTGTTTTGTATCTTACAGTGAAGACAACCAAATTTTCCGGTGTAACTTTATCGATGCTATTCTGATAGGAGATAGCAAAAACTGTTCCCGGTGCTAAAGTTTGATTTGGTGTGTGCAAATTAGGATAGGAAACACAACCCCAAGGTGTATATTCGAGTTCTTGTGGACCACCAAAATATCCATTGAATTTTTTATTGTGACCAAAAGTTGTGAAAGCACGATTAGTAGCAATTTCAACAGTGAATGAGCCCCCTGCCGGTAGTTCAAGATAGTCACCCACTGGTGGCGGTTCTTTATCACAGCCTTGATAATGTTGAAACCACCAGTCCTTCTGAGTCAGGTCAATCATAGGGTTTACAGGTAGGTTGTTGTTCATGTTGTTTTCACCTCCGCGTCCCTAAAGAGAACATAAATTTGAGAAAAAAAATACTAGGCGTCATACTACGAGTAGGATAAAAAGTATTAAATATAAAATATGGTGTTTCAGTGACTTTTTAACTTACGTACCTTCATACAGTACATGCCCTTGGACCAAGCTGCCATGTGAGCTGCAAACAAAGAAATATAAATTTTGTTTTAGATCCGAAGGTATAAGAAGAATTTGAATGTAAAGACATAAGCCTACCATTAGCAGTTGAGACCAGTGCACATAAAAGTGCTGATACTAAAAGGGCTTTCAAAAGCATTTTTGTTTTTTGTTGGAGCGTATTCTCTTTACTTTAAATATTTGAAGAAATATTTTTATGTTCTAGTGTGAAACAATGACAGGTTGATAAGTGTGCTTTTTGCCTTCTGTTTTCACTCCCAGAAACAAAATTTATGTAGGTTTTTAGAAAATTAATGTTTTTCTCTTTCTTCTACCTTGACGAAAATCAAGATTTAGATATATATTAAAAGAGAGCATAAGAGTGCAAAGAATAGATTATGTTAGCCCTTTGAAAACGGAGTTTCTGTTGACTAAAAGAAATCAACTTTTCGGGACGCTGAGCGAAATATTTATTTAGACAATTTAAAAAATAAATGTATAAAAGTATTTCAGCGTATGACAATCTCGAAAACAGTCTAAAATACAGAGTTCAACGTTACATTCAGTGCATCCATATTTGGCTTCAGTGCTTTTTGTGGCTCTGTTTGTCGTATTTTCGCAAACTACGCACCACTTTTGAAGATTTTTACGTGTCGATGATGATGATATCAGTGACGGAAAATGGCGAGCAATGAGTCTAATAAGATTATCCTTAATTAGTTGTAGTCTGAAGTCACTAAGATGCGTAATTTGACGTGAATTTTGCTTGTGTAAGATGTACGAGTTAAATACAGATATGTTGTAGAACAGATAGAAGAAAATTTTTCTATACAATTTAATTGTGTTTCGAACACAGTGAACTAAACTGATTTGTATATCG
>CAJNOP010000929.1:52294-71690 GCA_905250075.1 Rotaria sp. Silwood1 | reverse complement strand
TTCATTTAACAGAAGTCTTGTCTTGAGCAAGAACGTGAACGAAGACAACAACAAGCGAGGTTAATTCTTTAGTCTTACTTAAACAGAATATGACTTCTGTCATCTTCCAGACCTCTTTATCAAGACAACAATGATCACTTTGGCCGATGTAAATATTGTCACGAACAGCAGACGGTCAATTTGATCAGCTTTCATGAGGTCAGGATTCTTCTACACTTTTATGCTCTCATTTTGACTAGTTTCTAACGTAGAAATACTGCCCGAAATCTCCCATCGTAAGTTAAACAGCTGATTTCTACTTTTATTGTTTTTCATTTAACAGAATTCTCATGCGGAGCGAGACCGTGAACGAAGGTAACAACAATCGTACTTAAATCATTAGTCTTATTTTGGCAAAACTTGACTTTTTTTATCATTTAGATCTGTTCATCAAGCCAGCAATAATCTACTTGCTCGATGCAAATATTGTAATATGGAGTCTTTTGCGGATATTCTTAGCATTCATGAGGTCAGAGTTTTTGTCAATTCATATTCTTATTCTGATTTGTTTCTGCCGTAGAGTGTTTGCCAATTAAGTAGTAACACTACTGGTAATGGGTCGTACACAGACATATATCGCCTACCATCCTCACGAAATTAATCCATTCAACTGAATCAATTAAGAATTGTGTTATTTTTTTTACATAGAAACTGTTTTGGGGAAACTCTTCTTGAATCAACATCAATCGAAGTTTTTTCTTCTCATTATAAATAAAAGCTTTCGTATAAGATATAAACTATCAGTACGAAATGTATAGCGAATCAATTAGTATCTGTATCGACCACATTCAAATAAGCAGATTCTTCTGTTGTCTTTTCTTATTGTTGGTCAAAATGGCATTGAAATAATTTGCAAAACTAATAATACGAATTGAGCATAATGCTTGTATGTGTTGAGAATCTTGAACAACTGAAGACAATCAGTTCATGATTCTTAACTTATTATTAGAAAAGAACTTTGCCCAACGACAATATGGCTTATCATTTTCAATAAATAATCAAGAGTAAAATGTATGTCTTTCCTCTGTGTTTAAAATTGTTCAATATTCTTTCTCAAAATTATTTGAGCGAAAGTTTTGGACACATTTCGATAAAGAATGGTTGATGCTTGAACAACTGATTATGTTGCTTGTAAGTGTTCGATGAGCTTTGATCAGAATAACTGACTAATAAAATTCTCCATTTAAGGCAGGAGTCTCAGGATAGGTTTCATTGCATAAAATAGTTAAAACAGATTGAAATGATCTCTGCAATCCCATCGTTTATGTTCCCTTCTATTTCGTCTAATCTTATAGATTTACCAAAGTTTCTTATTTTACAATATCATATCAAAAACAAAATATGAGATTGAAAAATCATCATAAAGAATGCTGAGTAGACCCGATGAACCGAGCCAATATAAGAGCTATCGATTTATGAACAAACTAATCTACGACTTTTATCACTTTACACTAGTAACAGGTTCTTTGGAGACAGCAGAAGATGCTCTCTAAGAAAAACCTCACCATGAAAAAAGCAGACCTTCATCGTTTCTTTTTTCTATAGAATTTTTATCGATGCTTATCTGTGAGTATGCCAGAAAGTAGCATTACGTTAAAAAGTTGAAATATCTTCGCTTCGGTTTGCTCGATCGGTCTAATTTTTCGGTTATTGGTAGAAACTTTTTTAATTGTTGTTTCCTACCGATAATGTGGAGAGAAACTACTGTCAAGTTATATTTTTGATGTATCATAAAGCAAGAAAAATACATGTGTACCGTTTCATAGATAATATTCAGATATCATCTAAGAAAATAAGAACTTAAAATGAACTTAATGAATGACATTATATTGATAAGACAACGGTTACACAGTTTCAAATGTTCAAGCATAAAACATTTTTTGTGAAGATCAGGGAGCCTTAATTTCAGGATTTAAATGAGCTAATTACGAAAAATTACTCTGTGTGCACCAATGTCATAAAGTTCGTTTCCACCATTTCGTATTATTATTTTAGATGACAGTAGTAATTGCTTGCGGTATTCATATGATAAAAAATCTTTCATGAAGCTTGTACCACTAACGAAAAAGTCAGTCTGTTCGAGAGAACTAATGGGGAGAGTTTGATTGTGAACACAATTTACAAAATTATCAACTCAATCAATTTCTGTTAACAAATATTGTGTACTTATTATCGAAAGGTGTAAATAATCGCCTAAAAGTGCGAGATCTAATGTACTATTCATATGCTTGAAACTTCATGAATTCCTAAGTCGGTGATTTCAACGCTATGTTCTCGTGATTTTTCAATAAGAATCAATTAGCAAGTGGTCAGACTTCGAAAACGGGAATTCGATTTTTTTGTGCACGGCAATTAACCGTGTAAGAGTTCTGATCAGGAATGACAAAAGCCTGTGTTCTACCAAAAAAAAATATTCTGATCAAAAGGAGCTATTTTAAAATAATCAAGTTCAATATCCATCGGCACTTGAGTAACATCAACCTAAACGAAGAAAAAAAAGAACACCAATGTTTTTATTAATCAAACATTTTCAATTACATATAATATTTATTTTTCTCTGTATAACCAATGATTTTAACAGCAAGTGCTAATATATGTTACATTGCTATAAGAACTTTTGTCCAAGATTCAAGCTCTTGAAATAATCTAAATGAATTGCATAAGATTAAATAAAAGACCAACATGTCTTGTATCAATTTGTTGAAGTATATCTAATGTTCGTAAACATGCATAATCATGTGATATAGCTTATATTTAATATCCATTAACACTAATTTATTTAATAAGAAAAACAAATCACAATATATATTTTTGAAAAATTATTTTACTTCAGAACTATAATCACAATGATGAAAATTGTTAATAAGATATCGAATAAGTGGTAAAAATAATTCTAATGTATGCAAAAGTTGAATAAATAAACGTTCAAATCTTCGACAAATATCATTTCTTTTTGTAGAGAAAAATAATTACAATTTATTTCAGATAATTTACATATTTGTATATATTTGAACAAAATTAAAATATATTATCACATATTGAAATATCAGTGTTCTCTCTTGGGTATCCTTTTTGTTACATGACACTTTTTCTCCACCACTGTGCTTTTTCGCTTATAGAAATAGTTAGATTTGTTTTAATTAGATATTAATTTTTGTATCGTGTAGTTAATAGTAAAATCTGCTTCTACCAACAATCATATGGGAACAGAGATATACCCACGGTTCAGAAGTTGTAAATTCAATTAAATTCAGACACAAATGTGTGAGAACTATAACGATAATTGTTTCTTTTTTATTTTCAGCCTAGAAAGACTTACTTGTTATTAAGTCACGATTTAGGATTGTGAATAAGAAATTTGCTAAGAATCAATGAGGGATGACAAAATTCTTACAAGCAGAATTTAAGAATTCGGTATTGTATACAGATTTATCATAATACACATACGGATTGTCTTTATATTAACATAATTCTTATAATACTATATTAAACAACGCTCTACTGCTTAGAATTATGCCTGTATCATGCACACTCATCTCTTCATCACGGTCGATTTTCACTTCTGAATTTGTGCAACAGCTTTCACATGATTGTCCGTTTGCTACGGTACCGATTTCAAAAAGCTGTTAAAGATTATCTCTAGCAGAATCTATATTTACTGTTCCTATGCTGAGTTCCTATTGCATTTTTCTTTTTACTACAATAAATGACTAACATTGACCAAGAGAGTATTAGTGTCTATAAATAATGTAAATTACGGGTGTTATTCTATGTTCATTCTTTCTTTATAATAAAGAACAAATCCAAATAAAATCTTTATATTTAAGAAAGAAAGGTTATTATGAATAAAAAGATTTTAACAAAAAAAAGAGCTTAAAAAAATCAATACAAGATGATGATTCATCACTAAAATTCGTTGAGAAGAAGAAAAACTTAATATGAAGCGAATAGTGGAATTAGTTTCATCATATTTTGTTAAATAATGATCAACACCAATTTGTGTCTTGCAATTAGTGATCACATGAATCACACTTTTTGAGTCTGGAATCTGAGTTCGACTTCGAAAAATTTTATCTTCACGATTCTGATGCGGTTCACTACTCTGGGGATAGTATGTAATATTTATAGGTAACAAAATCTTTGAAATTGGATAGGGTAGCTGAAGAGATTCCCTTTTAATTACACATAATCCTAAATATGTCAAAGATTGCTATTAGAATAGTTGCATTGAAATTACAGCTTCAAGAAGAGTCACTTGAAAAAATGCTTAACGTACCCCCTGTAAATGTTATTTGAGCAGAAAGAATTTATATAGGTTTCAGTAAAAAGCAAAGAATCACATTATGTCTTTTTAGACTCATGAAAAATAATATACTATATTTTTAAATTATCAAAACAGGAATACTCTCGATTTATGCATAGTTTGTTTGTTTTATTCAACTGTTTTCTTTCACAATTATTTGTAGCATTAATTTTATAATATAACTAGATCAGATATTCTAAATGATATACAACAATTGAGCAAAATTCGTTAGCCATATCTCGAATGTCTCAAATCCCTATTCAGTGTTTGTAATAATCAAATTTTACTGAAATATTAAAGTAAAGAATAAGTAGCCGGATGATTTGTATGTCGTTATAATATTAACCAATGTAAAAAGAAAACAAATAGCAACAGACAATATTTCATAATTTTTAGTCATAAATTTTATTTTTTTCTCTTTTGCATGTTAAGCCAGAGTATGACATCAAAACAGGGTAATTTTTACCCCTTATGAATCAGTATTGTTCTTATTTCGTAACCCTTATTGAAAACGTGCATATTGCACAATTGCAATGAAATAGTTGCCATTTGGTTGTGCAATATCACACTCAATGTTGAGAGTATAAAAAGCGATGTATACCATAGCAAAAAGCAATTTCTCGTTAGTGGCTAAACAGTCGAGTGTCACAACTTCGTCGCTGTTAGAGCTTTCGCGTCATTCCAACAATACTTCGTAGTTTGGAGACTTTTTTACAGTTTCCTAATGCGCTTTCTGGTCTTCGGGTGGTACGTTCCAACACATACTGAAATGTGGGGAAACTCGGCATTCTTCTATCGAAAGATGAAGCTAACGGGTCCCACGAGTCATACCACTGGAGGCCCTTACTTCAAGTGAATATATCATTCATCACGATTATTTAAGTGTGTATGAATGATGTATTGCTTTGTTATAAGGGTACCAGTGTATTCGACGAATGTAGTAATGCAATAAAGGTAAGCATAAGATATGTTATTTTTTTATATATATTTCTGCTGATTTTTTTATCTATTTTACATGAAATAATATTTATTCTTAATTTGAATATGGATTAGAAAAACAATCAAAGAATTATAACTAGAAACAAAATATTTTTTTTATTTGAATATTTATCAAATAGAAATATAAAAAAAAACAATGATTACTTGTTGATATTTAAATTCAAAAATAAAGATATGATATACTAGTCGCTTTTTATTTGTTGTTTCTAAGTAAACAAGTAACGCGTGGGTATCTTTGGTCTCGTTTGACTCAATCCTGAAACAACAAACAGGTGAATCATAAGAGTAGCCTGCTGTATTTATTTACCATGTGAAAAAAATATGCTATGCTTATTTATATACATCAAACACCGAAAAAAATGGAACAGAGCTGCAATTCATTCCACTAATAATTATTTCAGAAAGTTGATATCTAGTATTCAAGCAGAATAGAAACTAGATGCATATTTAAATGAATCAAAATAATATACACTACGTGTAGCGTCCTCTGAGTTTTTGGAATGAGTCGAATATAAAATTGCTGAAATGTCTTAGTTATTATTTTAGTGTATACTCGGAAACTATTATTAGACGGATGAATGATTTCTTCTAACAATTGAAAATTTTACTATATTCTTATTGTGTGAATCCAATATACTAATATACATACTATTTATGTATTAAGAAAAAAAACTTCGTGCATAGAAATATTAACTTTCGATATTACAATCAAAAACGTACTTTGTTATTTTTAATTAACAACAATAAAACTATATAGTATAGATAACAGATAAAAATTGACAAAACAAAATTGTTAGATATATCAAATTAATAATAATATAGCATCATTATTCGAGATTGTCTGTCTTATTGTTGTCTTCCATATTGTTATTTTTACTAATAGATCAGGAAAAACTTTTAAATTGATTAAAATAAGCAAAACAAAATCAAGACTTTGACGTACTTATAAGCAATAACTACAGCAGCATGATTATGTTCATATGTCTCAAGTGTAATTTGTTCTCTCGATTAATTTTTTTTACTACGAACTTTTCTTAATTCATCAGCAAATAGAGCTTTTAGGGCTGCTAAAGAACCAATCGAACTCGCTGAAGTGAAAAATATACATACGCTCTTAGACATACAAATTTTACTTGCTCCTACTTTTATTGAAATAATAAACCGTTCATTATTCTTCGAAAACAATATTAAAAGTCTTTACATAAAGAAAAAAGTCACCGAAAACCTCATAATCAATATCAATAAGTAATACGATATTTATATGTAGGATGTACACCTTCAATAATTGGAATAATATTTGTTCATCTTTTAGCTACATTTAATAAACCACAACTGGATCGATATAAAAATTCTACAGTGTATACAAAGTCATCCTTAATAAAGAAATTCAATTTATGCTAGATTTTCAAAAGAAAATAACGGAGGAATATACCGGTTCTATAATATCAGAAATATGAGAAACAGTTGCATTGCTAGCAAACCTGACAGAAACTCTCAGTTTATTTATTAAAGTAATCTGATAACAAAACATTTACATCAGCACTATTTTTTTTGACTATAAACACTGTTACTAACGACCATATTTCTAGTTAACAGTGTATCGTCATATTTTCACTGAACTATAAATACTCCTTATAAAAAAGGAATCAATATTGCATGATATTGAGAAAGACTAAATACATAAACCAGGAAATGATTCAACTTATCTTTACCATCACTATGACGTCCACTCTATCACGTAGGAAAAATTATTAAAATACTCCCTTAATCAAAAAAAAAAACAATTTATTATGATTACTGCTTAAAGAAATAAGTTTATACCGAAAATATAGCTAGTCCACCACGATCACCACCTGTATAGTCTATTAGCTTAATATATATCATAGAAATAATAATTGTTTGTTTTTGGAACGTGCGTTCCGTCATATGTAATATGTATGGATTAATAATCGACATTGGGTGACATGTAATTTAACTGTGATAAAATTGAAAATTCAAATGAGAATTGATTATAATTGCAGTTAATGAAGCTGCTTATTTAGCAAGTTTATCTTGTTTAGGTTGATGGTAGTTTCATAGTGACCGATATTACTGATTTTAATGTCCAGATCCTTAGATATCAGAGTAATCAGTTCAGATGAGGGATAAAAAGGAATCGTCCACATTCATCCGATTCATAAATTAGAAATCATTGAACTATATACCGTCATAACACTAACCTTATTGACATCGTTCGATCGATATTCTATATTAATTTCAAAGATAAAAGCAGATAACAGATGGGTTACCATTTCTCAAAGTTTACTCGACAATCCATCGTAACGTCGAACTCATTCTCATAGAGTAGAAAGTTAAACTGGCAATAGCATACATAGATCTGACTAGACTGCCAATTTTAAAAATTTTCATTTATTGACACTAACCGAGTCTGAATGTAACTGATCGTAGCAGCCGGCTAGAAATCGAAATATTTCTTATAAAGCTTTAAGAGTTTCTTCCATCAAAACTCACATACATCTGTCTTGTCACTGTCCTCTGTGTTATTATATTTAATTTTACTCTGTTTTCTTATGAAGTCAGTGAAGAAAGATTCGGTAACTGCTTTTTCTTCGTTGTTATTTTTATCTGGACAATATGCTTCTGGTGGTGCTTTTAGTTACATTTTTATCTATATTGTTTATAAGTGTTGAGAGGTGTGAATACTATCTTATCTGATGAAATTTATCAAGCTTTATATACTTTGTACTTTTTTTCTTGCGGTTGCACATTTGTGTCTTTATGCTTTCGTTTTTATCTTGCGAGCTATTTTGATAATATTACTATAGTAGTATCAACATAAATATTAAGGTAAAGATGAATCTAGGCAGCTATCCTTTTTAAAATTGATGCTAGTGAAGAGTTCCATCAAATACTGCTATCATTTGAATAGGCTATTGAGCCAATCGATGAACTACTGATTAATCTCAGTATAATGGTTGGTACAGCCAAATATAACTCGGAAAAGCTGATAGGTGGACTCACTTCCAACGAATTGGCTGGCATTCATTTCTACATCATGCATCAGGAAGAGCCAAACGTAATCATCAATGCTATGCTTAATAACGCACCTCGTTAAAAACACTGGAAACCGCTCGGGTCATGGTTCCATTACCTAAAGCTAGTGCTTCCTGCTTTATTAAAACTACCGCCATTGAAAAATGCAGTTTGAGGAGAAGTTCGTGGCAATCTGAGCGATCAATATGATGATGAAATTAATATGGCGGAGATTTGGTTCATGTACGGAGAGTTCAGCTAAAGACTAATCTGTTACTACAATGCCAGCTGCAACCACGGAAATATCAGCAAAACAATATATTTCAATTTCGTAAGAAGAAAGTTTATCAAGTGCTGCTGCTGCTGCTACAGCATTCATAAAACAAATAAAGTAAGCGTTTTTTTTCTCTCGTTTTGGCATATTCGTGTAGGGAATTCTCCGCGTAACATTCAATATTACGGATATGATGTGAGAGAAAACTACAAGTAAAGGGCTTAAATCTACTATCACTTGTCAATGATGTTTCAATATTGTAGATTTGTAATTAGGATCCTAGCACACACTTATTGATTTCGTTTTTAAAACAGATTTATGTTTCCGTGATAGTATAACAGCAAACGGGTGTGGGTGTGGACAAGTGAGAAAAGAGTACGGTTACTTCACATTCACATTGACCCAAACACTTACACCTATATGCGCAAAATTTTCAGAAAAAAACCTGTTTAGAAAATGGCCATCATGTAATAGTAGATGCCTTGACTTTAGCAGTCAATGAAATACAGCCCAAATCAATAGGTAAGCGTATCAAAAATTGACTTTTCTCTTTAAAATCAATCTTGAATAGAAATGACTGTTCAGTTTTAAAAGACTGGAGTAAGTTCTACAATATAGTTGCAAGACAATTACTTTATCGAAATTGAATAAGTCAGAAAAGAAGCCATTATAAAGAGATGCTAAATTTCAGGATTTACAAGAAATCCAAGAATATAAAAGAAAAAATGAACAAAAGTTGAGACGAAGTCACTAAAGTATAAAAACTGAAACTTTAGAGAACCATTGTGTTTAGCATCCTTTTGAAATAAATGATAATTGACTGGTTACAAGAAAATAATCAATCAAATAGGACCCAAGTTCATAATTGTGACGGTCATCGAGTGATTCTGTTGGAGGTTCACTATTGAACGTACTTATTGGTGTAAGAAGCTACGGTTTTTCTAAATAGACATTATGAAAAAGTACAGAGACAATCTATTCAATTTGCTTTAGTAGCACTCGACATGATGGTTGTCTTTACATACTTTTAATGAAAAATAACTTTCATTGGAAATCATACGTCTTGGAGTTTTGCGAGTGCTCGACATATCCTTTATCCTTACACATTCTATGTGGATTTTCACAGCAAATACCTGTCAACTGTGGCACGAAAAGTTAAAATTATTCGACATGTCCACTTTCGACTCGAGTGTTATAAAGTATTGCAGAAAAGCTATTTCAAATGTATTAGCTCATCATTATATTATGACATCGGTAATAAAGACAACTAGCTTAGACTTTGCGTATGGGCGGCTGTATGTTGATGTTACTGAAGAAAACATTAATACATCCATAACATGTCATAATATAACGAGCAGAAGAAAAATGAGTTTGTTAAAACCTTTGATCAATACTAATTTAATAGTATCTGGAAAGCTTTGCTCGAAAAACTGAAATTATCCAGACACAATAGAAGTCTTATGTAGGTAGAAGAGAAGAGGTGATCTTCTATTTTAGGGAGTATTTTACAATTTTCTTACCTGTAAGCATAGAACAGAGATCCTTATAATTGCCCTTACATCTTCATTCGGATAGATAGATATTCAATGCACAAAATCATAAAATACTGTTGTTCAGTAACAATATTGCAGTGATGCATAAGGAATACTTTATCACATTGCGTTACTCAAAAAAAAAACAACTTCAAAGCATGATCCTGCGATAATATAGTGTTTTCGCTTCAACTTTTAGCTCGATCACACCAATTCAATGAGTCTGATAATAACATGTTTGTCTCTTGTGCGAAAGCCGCTCGAAGATCTCGCACATTACCAGGTAAAGCTTTTGCTTTAATACATGTTCAACTTTAATCTATTTCGTTCTATACGTAGCTGGAGTACAAAATGAATCTTCGTCGCTTTGAAAGTCATTGATTGAATATATACTCACCAAAATTATGTGTATACAAATTATAGAATCGAATTAATCCAATTTTCACAAAAATATTTTTCAACTTATCGTTGGTAAAGTATGATTTCAAAGTAATCAATAATGTTCCATATAAAAGTGTAACAACGATAAACTGCAAACATGTTTCATATGTTTCTATTGAAATGAATAACAGTAACTACTGCTTTACGAGAGAAAGCTTTCGACTAATGAAGAGCTTTTGAGTCAAGATTTTGTATATTGTGTAGATTAAAGAGTTCAGATCCTTAATTTATTGTTGTGGAGACATTGCTTGTTTTTATAATAGATTTTAAATAAATACAGTAGTTCTCCGCAGAATACTCGGACAACTGAGTTTCGAATTTCAACATGATACTTTGAATAGAGACACGTCTCAACGAAAATAATTTATTGTAAAAGCCTACAGTCTTTTGATTGCTTCTAGCTTCAGATATGGCTATAGTAATAGCATGTTTTTTTCATGCCGTTCATATACGATTGTGAATTCAAACACTTAGAAATGTAGCCATTAGTTCTGATTGACAAAAGTTTGTTCTTGTGGTTCTCGAACTAAAATCGATTTTAGACATCTCTAGTGCTGACACCTATGCTTAAAAAAATCAGGAGTTGCTACCAGCTAATGTATCTTATCTCTTATTTTATTTATCATCAAAATAATGCTTGTGCATATATATAGTGGTAGAGGGAGAGAAATCAGAATGATCTAAGTATCAAATATTGCCTTGCTTTCCAATTCATTTTATGTATTTGTTTTTGTTGATTTCAATTTTTTTCAGATAAGAAATATTCAAACTAACAAGAAATAAACATGACCGAAAATGTAGGTTTATATTAAGACAAAATCGAATGAATTTCGATTTATGTCAGATACATTCTTTTTACTTTTTTATTATTGAACTCTTCTCTAGCGGCAAGTTCATAATACAGAACGCTATATTTTATGTTCGTTTTGCAAGGAAAAATTTACATCAACAAAAGAAATGGAAGATCATTTGTTGATGTGTGGTAACAAAACAGATCAATGTCCAAATTGTAGAAAATTTATTCGACGAGCTATGTTTGCTTATCACTATGAAAATGGTTGTGCTGATGTGGATGCCATTGATAAAGATGTTCATCCTAATATCGATAACTATGTTGCTTCATCAGCACTGCAGGCTAAGAATTTGTCAAAATCAGCTGATCCTCAGGAGAAGCACATCTCGGTGTTGAATGTTAATCTTCAACAGAATTCAAACAAAAACAGTACTACATTCCAACAATCAAATTCGGGTAGGCTTTAGAACTACTTGCATTGTCTATTGCCAAATTTTTCAGAAAAAATACACAAAACCATTTTATGTCCATATTGTAATTACGTATGTGACCCAGCCGAACTTGAAGCGCATCAAGTAAGCACTTGAAAAACTATAGTTCTTAAAAGAAAAATCAAATTGTTCTTCGTTGATATTTGCAGCGTACTTGTCGTCAGAATCCAGATAAAATCAAGAAACGACACAAAAAATGGACTAAATCAAAAGCTAATCAATATTCAGGTGTTATTACACATAGATCATATTTTTATGAATTTAATTTCATTTTCAGATCGATTGAATTACAACAGTCAGTCGGCTGATTCTGCTTTTATTCCCTGTGAAGTTTGTAACAAACCAATTGAACAACGACTCTATGAAAAACATATCGTGAGTTGAGTAACTGATTTCTATCCCTATTGTCTTTCATTTTATAGAATTCTTGTATCAAGCAAGAATATCTACGCAGACAACGACAAGCGAGGTTAATTCTTTAATCTTACTCAAATAGAACATAACTTTAGTCATCTTTTAGATCCATCCATCATAACAATAATAATTTCTTTGATCGATGTAAATATTGTAACGAAATGTGTTTGGAGGATTTTCTCAGCCTTCATGAGGTAAGAATTCTTCTACACTTTTATATTTTCATTCTAATTAACTTCTGACGTAGAACTACTGCCCATACTCGGCTATGGTAAGTTAAGCAATCGATTTCTATTCTTATTATTTTTCAGTTAACAGAATTATCGTCCTAAGCAAAAAGGTGAACGAAGAGGACAACAATCGAGGTTTACTCGTTAGTCTTAAGTTACTAGAGGATGATTATTGTCATCTTTTAGATATATTCATCATGGCAATAGTAATAACGTTGGTCGATGTAAGTATTGTAACGAACAGCATATGGTCGATTTACTTAGCATTCATGAGGTTAGAGTTCTTCTAAACTTTTATATTTCTATTCTGATTATTTTTGTTAATGTAGAAATACTGTCCCAAATCGTTTCTGGTAAGTTGAACGAATGAATTCTACTCTTATTGTTTTTCATTTAATAGAATTCTCGTACTGAGCTAGACCATGATCGAAAGTAACAAAAATAGGCGTTCACATCGTTTGTCTTATTTTTCCAACACATAACTTTTGTCATATTTTAGGTACGTCAACAAAGACAACAAAAATCGGATTGGTCAATGCAAATACTGTAATGCAGAGCGTTCGATAGGTTTACTCAGTACTCATGAGGTCAGTATTGTCCTATACTTTTATATATGCTCACTCTGATTAGTTTCTGATGTAGGATATATGTCGAAAATCTATTATAGTAAGTTGAACAATCAATTTCTACTCTTATTGTTTTTCATTTAACAGATTTCTAATATTGAACAAGATCGAAAACAAAAATCACAACAATTCAAGTTAACTCGTTAGTTTTCTTTTACTACAACGTAATTTTTATTATCGTTTAGATTCGTTCATCGAGACATGAACAGCCCCGTTGGTCGATGTAAACATTGTAAGAAAGATCGTCCGATGCATTCGCTTAGCTTCCATGAGGTTAGATTCTTCAAAACTTTTATATTCTTATTCTAATTAGCTTTTGATGTAGGGTGTATGCCAAAAACTTGATAACGATTTTGTCAATAGATCGTACACAGCTCTATTTTGTTCACCACTCGCATCAAATTGACTTATTCAATCAGATCAATTCAAAATTCTTAATTCTTAGAAAAAAAACTGTTTTGAGAAAAATCTTCTCAAATCAATATCAATTGAACGATTTTCTACTAATAATAAAAAAAAAACATTTTTATCTAAAATATATACGATTACAATAACTGTCTATGTTAAATTATTATCTACATCGATTACAATTTCTCGAAATGATTTGATCTTAAGTTTTGTAAGCATTCGATGAGTTTTAATCAAAGTAACTGCCTAATGAAGTTTGTCAATCCAAATAGAGAATTTTCATGATAAACTTTATCGTATGAAATGATCTCTACAATCTAATAGTTCCTATTTCTTTAAAATCTGTCTAATCGAATAAATTTATCATAGAAGGAATTAAATATAACATTGAATAATCATCGTCACGAAAGCCAAAGCGATCTGATGAAGTGAAGTAATGCCGTTTAGTGTCTGAACCGAGGTGAATATACAAGTTATTGAATCAAGAACAAAACCTTGATTGTTTCTTTTTTGTCTTAAATTTGATCAATATCAATCATCTAATTCATTTATATTGCTTTCTTTTCTTCTTTCTGTGTTCATCACCTTAGCTACTACTAATGGCACATATACATGATTCAGAAATTCAAGAGAATAAAAAGAGATTTAATATTTTAGAATACCCATATTGGGATTGTTTTTGACAGTCTTTGTAACTCTTCTCAGTGAGATTGTGTATGGAAGTGTTTCAACGAATTATTCTTATTAATTTGATTGTAATCGATAATTTATTAACGATTAAGTCTATGCAGTTTTCCAACAGCTATGAAAGATTTTAGAATAGATTTCATTAATTAATGGAGTATGTCATTGTTTATATAGATTTACATTCGTTTAGAAACCAAAATTTACAACAAGTAAAATAACCTAACAAATAATAGCATTTAAGAATGCTGGAATTTGATAAAGAAAAATCTTAAGCTAGAAGAATTGGCATTTCAGCCGTAATGATAACAGTAAATTTTTTTTTAGAATAACACAGAAGGATCAAAGCATTAAATAATTCTTTTAAACTTAAATTCATTCTATTAATGTTTATCAAGGCTTTCTCTTCTAAAGAGACGCTTCGCAATTCCAAGCAACCAAACCCAGTATTGGGAGTACTCATGTTTTAAGTATTTTTGTCGGAGCAATGATTCGTTTGATACAAGATTTTTCTTTCAGAAACTATGCTAAGACCTATAAAGAGCATCAACTTTTGTATCGAAAGATATAAATCTAATTCAATAGTTTCTTATTATTTCATTTTAAGTAATATAGTAATGTATGAGAAGCACCATCAAGACTAACTGAAAGTGTTCAGTTTATGGAGGTACTCATTATTAGGAAATTTTTATTTTTTTCAAACGATAAATATTTATTCACAGTCACCTGTCGATTGTATAAGGTGATGTTTTTCTTCTTTTCAATAGTTCATTCATTCAATTTTTGAAACAAATGTAAATGAGTAGATGTTGGCATGATGCGATGTTACTAGCAGTTAACATAAAATGATGAGATATGGATGTGGATTTGAGTGTGAGTGGTTCTTGTTTTCTCTGACATCTACAGTCACATCCATACCTCACACCCATACCCTCAACGACTTTTCATCAATTAGCTTGTTGGTTCGTAAAGTATAAGATAGATGTTGTAAATCATTTCCCTTAATCCCATTATATTCAAGTGAAAGTTCATCAGATGTCTATACAAAAAATCGAGTTCGAGATATGCGAAAATTGAGAATGATCAATAAGTTACATAATTATGTTGTAATGCATTAGCCAAATACTTTAATCCATTTTATCCGATTTTGTTTCCTCCTAGATGAAGTTCGGACAGTGTCTGTATAAAACAGAAATGATCATAAATAAACTTAATATATATATGAATAGAATCTGTTGAGCTTGTTACTTCGTAATGCATCAGAGAGAATATGAATAGCGTTCATATTAGTTCCTTCGTCTTCGAGGCAAATCTTGGATATTGGCTATATAAAGCAATGAAATGAGTTATCGTAGAGATACAAAATATTCAAATAGGTTACCTGATTGCATCGTAGAACGTTTGGCAGATAGATAAGCTCTAGCTGACCTGAATACCCTTTGTTAATGTTAAATTTGATAATTTCCTACAAGAGAATTTAAGATCAATGTTTACTATGATGTTAAAATAATTTTTGTTAGCGTCATTATGATCTCGAAAAACTTATATCAATATTTTTGTTCTCGTACTTTTTTTTGGAACCTGTGACATATCATATTTTCACATGATATTACCATCTCGATTAATTCTACTCAAATTTGAGAACGAACGTACACATATATGGTCAAAGAGGATTCAATTGTGAATTTTCATCAAAAAAATTTTCAGCTAAGAATACTTATGCGAAAACCCAGGTCGAAATAGCTATGTTGGATCCTGTCGGATAGGTTTCAAATCCGTTGAGATACGGCTAATCGGATTCGGTCGGTTACTTTTTGTCGGATTCCGATGCTATCCACTGTTTTCCTTTGATATCCGCCGGTCGGATTCATCGAGCTCCGACTAGATTCATATATTCGGAACTGGTCAGATCCGATCTCAAGATCTGTTCGCTTCCGATGGTATTCCGGGGAATCTGATGTCAAGAAATGGCCGGATTTTGCGGTTTCAAATGATACCGGATTCTATGATAAAACCGAGCAATCACAGGTATCGGAACTTGTCGGATTATATAAGAATGCAGAATACCCAGGTCGATCTCACACCATCGGATCCGATGGAAATTAGTCGGAAGTTGTCGGATGCTGGAAAGTGTCGGATTTTCAGAGTTCCGACAAGATTCCGGCCACTTCCTACACTTTTCGACATCCGACAACTTCCTGTCGGAATCCGATACCAAGGATTCCGACGAATTGCCATCGGATTCGATAAAATTCGATAATTTTTCCGATAGGATCCGACGAAATCCGACTGTCGGATTGTTCGTTCTGGGTATCCAGTATTATTTTCCACGTAGTCGGATTCATGAATTAGAATATATTCTGACAGATCAATCAGCTAATCATCTAATAAGATATTTCTCTTTTTACAAATTTCCAACAACAAATTCAAAAATCTGGAAATCCGATTTTGTCCAGATTTCATTCACCGTTTTGTTTTACAGGTATCGATCTATATAAGGAACTCTCTACTTTCATATATCAAGTGAATTCTGCCATTTTGTATAACTAAGTTCTATATATTAGGAACAATCTTAGTACAAGCATTGTTCAATTTTAAGAAGGATCGTAGTATATACATTGTTGGATTCTAGGAATAATCCCAGTTGAAACAGTTGAAATCCTTTAGACTCTTGATGACATCCTGATGCAATCTTAAGAAATTTTGATAACATCCTGGTGAAATCTGTTCAAAATGTCGATTCTATCTTTGGAAAATCTTTAGAATTCTTGATGAAATCCTTGGGAAATCTTCAGAAATCTTAATGAAATCTTTGTGAAATCTTCAGAAATCTCGACGAAATCCTTGAGAAATCTTTAGAAATCTTGAGGAAAATTGGATGAAATTGTCAGAAATCTCTAGTAAATCTTTGAAAATTTTGAGAATGCTAGAATGAAATCTGTGTGAAATGTTGATTGAATCCTTGTGCAATCGAAACAGATTCAGCCAACTTCTGATGAAATCCGACTGTATTCTGTCGGAGCCTTACGTTATCAGGCGTTTCTCTGTGAAAGGATCCTGGTGGTTACGGCATTATCTGACAAACAGTTCCGACAGGATCCGATCGGATCCTTTCCGACGTAATCCGGTCCGGAATCCGTTAGTTAGGAATCCTGTGAAATACAGTTGGGTTCCGATCGGATTTAGTTGGGAACCCGACGAATTCCGGTGTGATCCGACATCGGATCCGATAGTTTCCGGTAGGATCTACAGGTCGGATTGAATCACCTGGGCATTTTATTTTATTGTTTTCATATTGACTTGATTTAATTTTGAGTTGTTGAGACCAATACCTAAAATATAAAAAGATCAATCGAAGTCTTACTACCTTCGAAATGATCTTTAAGAAAAAAGAAAACTAATACCTACATTTTTAGTTTTGATTGTATTGTATTGTATTGATATTGAATTGATTAATCTTGAGTCTTTGAAAAGTAACCTAAAATATAAAAGAAAAAAGGTTAGAATATGATTCAAATAATTGAATGATATTTTAATCGAAAATCATTCATTTTTATAGACATTTCAATACATTTTTTCTCTCGTTCAAATAATAATTAGATCATAATAATTATGGACGAGAAAAAATAAATCGTCCGGTCATCGTCATTTTATTTCTTTTTTCTCGCACATTTTATTTTTCATAAGAGAGAACGAGAGATTAGAATTGTCGAGATCACAATTAAGTGTCATTTTATGGAATGTGATCGTAAAACAATAATACAACTAAAAACAGTTGAAAAAACCTTATTTAATAAATAATAAATATGATAGAAAAATCGAATATCAATAAGAAAGTAAATTTGTATCTTTTTGTTTTTTTATAAATAGTTTATTGTATTTATCATTATTGAAAAAAAATCTAATTATTCTATTATAAATCTATATTTTATTTAGACTACATTCATCAGCACAATGATTTATATCATCGATATTTTTCAAATGATTGAGAATGAATTCTTCACTGAAGATTTATCATAGAATTCATCCATTTTCAAAAAAACAAAAGATTATGTTATATGATAAATATTTAGATGATCTTATTTATTCAATTTATTCTCAAATTTTTGTAAGTAGTAGTAGTGACATATATTGTTCAGTAAGAAATTATCATACGAATACAAAAAAAAGTTTTGTTCACATTTAAATGTTTATTTTATTTTTTTTGGGAGGAAAAGAAGAAAATGATCCAGATCAAAATTATTTATCAAATTTCGTCAATAGCAACTACTAATTTGAATCATGTAAACGAACATTGAAATAACTCAAAGATACTATTTGAATAATATTGGCAACATAAATGAATTATATCTATTGCAAATGATAAAATTCTTATGGATATTGTTTATGAATGTATTGTTCATTCTTATTTAATATCAACAAAGCAATTGATTTTGTTGTCACATTTACTATTACATCTGGAAGAGAGTTAGTCGAATAAATACATATGACTTCTTACATGTATGGATATGTTGCTTATAGATTTATTTGAAAATAGTATCCATTTAACAAAACAAATTTTAAAAATTCATCATCTCTATCCATTTTTAAGATTATTATCGAATATGAATAATTCAACATTGTTTTATTGATTTACAACAATGAAATAATAACAAATTATACAAATTTAATTAATTTATTACTTCAATTAAAACAAACGAAATATACAAAAATATTAATATATTGTTATTCATCAATATTATTTCATTTATTTAGTTTTTTGGTTCATCTTCGACATCAAATAATACATTACAAAAAAAACTTGGAAATTTTTTAATCAAGAAATATTATTATAAAATTATTAAGAATTACAAAGAAACATTTAATATCTATTATAGAAAATAAAAAGATAGGTAGATCATGGGATTTTCTTTTTTGAAATTTATTCAAATCTGAAAACTATATTCAATGTTTAGTTAATCAATGGACACAAACAACTTTATTTAATTTATTTGAATTAGTCATCAATTTTATCATGATTTAAAAGAAATTAAAATTATATATATTTACTATGAATATTATTTTAATAATCAATTAAATACGTTATTAGATATAGTTAATTGAAAATAATTTACAATTATCATTTGAAG
>CAJNOP010000929.1:0-51741 GCA_905250075.1 Rotaria sp. Silwood1 | reverse complement strand
TGCTGTGCTTTTCATACCTTTAATAGTTTTGTATTCTGTGACTATCTAGACTTTCCATGCTTGCTAGTCTAGATTTTTGAATCAAAAGATAATTGAATTTCATACAAGACTCATATAATACTGAAATCAAATGTTGAATTGGCTAGATTTAGGCGTTGACCGAATCAAAACTTTTAAGTTTGATGAGCATAGCCTAGTGAACTTGAATGTAGGTCTATTATATGAACTAACCAAACCACCTGATTTAAGATTTTAATTCCGTTTCTTTCAAGTTTCATCTGTATATTTAAAATATTGTTTTTTATCGTAATTCAAACAAAAACATATTTCTATGCTTCACATACTCAAGTACCAATATGGCATGATGTGGCAAATTTCAGTACTCTATCAACACTGTTGTAACCTGTATTATTCACGTTTTTGACAGACCCTTTTCATGATAACGTTTATATCGAAATGCCTCTTCATAGAGAACTTGTAGGCGTAATAAAGCAATTTTCTTACCTTAGTTATCATCAAGTGATTACGGTTGAATGAAGATACGTAATTTTTCTCAATTAAACAGGCGATCAAATTCTTCGAAATATAATAGAAATACTATTGTCCTAATTGATCTTTCTTGAGAGGTGAAATGAAAGAAGAACGAAACCTACTTCTACATAAAGACACGTAGTGATAAGCGGTAATTTCTTGTTTTTTGCGTTCCTGTTATACTATATAAGAAAAATAAATAAAGGAAAACTGAGTCTATACTGATATATGGCCAACGAACATGGATCTCATGAGAAGATCAAAATAATCGATGGCCAGATCGACTTCGATTATGGATACCACTAAATGAAGAAAGACTATCAACTTGTTCAAGATATGACCGAAACATATAAGCAACAACAACTGGACAAGCAGAACCGATACATAGTATGAGTTATCATACTCAATCATTCATCGTATCCTCGAATCAACAGCAAATGATACGTCCTTTACCACAACTGATAGATTGTCTCGTACCACCCAAGCACATTCAACAAATGCATCATCAACATCAGAAACATACATGGAAGACATCAATGAAATACCAAATGAGAACATCAGTACCTAGCTTGACGTTCAATCGAGTTCCATCATCTACTACTCGGTGATCACGAGAGGAAAGTGGCTGTGAAAATCAATCTCAAAGATAAGTAAAGAAAAAACCAAGACCTGATGAATCAACAGTACCATCAGCACCTCAGACAACATCTTCTACAATAACAACAAATAAACAAACTCACTTGCATACAGCTTATCTCCAACGAGCTATATTTGAACAAACTACCATGTTTTTATATTAAATTCGATACTAATACCACACATTATAAAATTCCTCCAGATATGAGGATAGCAAGTTGGATGCATCAATTAGTTCAACAACAATCATCAGAACCATTTGGCGAGTTCTCAATTCTCACACTAGCTAGTAATAGTCGATATAAAGTTGGAGTAACATCGATAAGTGATTTCTTATTACTGTAGAATTGTAAATGACCTGGTGAAATAGACAATATCAAAATTGAAATACAAAGATCTCGTGCATGACCAGATTGTTGCGTCTTAGTTATACGATATGTGGGTGTATGTAGATGAAGATAATACTCACACCCACACTCTGAACAAAATTAATGCAAAACTTTTGCCCCACCCGTTATGTCGTAAATAGTATATTATTTAATTCGAAATGATATAATTACAATAAACTGAGCAATTAATTTTAAAAAAAATTACAAGACAAAAACAAATCTGATAAAATGAGTTCAATCTCATTTTTCAAGATGTTGAAAGAAATTTTTGCACGAATTCTATAATAAAAAAATTAAATAAAACTAAATTATAAGATTAAATTACCTTCATAATCAAGTTTACCGTCTTTATTTACATCAGCCTAAAGAGAGTCAAGATCAAACAAAATTGTTTTTTTTTTTTCATTTATAACAAACCTCTCTCATCATCTCTTCTAATTCTTCTTGATTGAGTTTTTCACCCATATTAAGCATCACCTTGAAAACCAAAAAACAAGATCATTCAACAAGGAAAAAAATTCTGATTTAAACAAAAAACCTCTTTTAATTCATTGATCGTTATATAACCTGAATTATCTCGATCAAAAAGTCGAAATGCTTCACGCAATTCAACTTCTTGATCACGTTCATGCCAATGTTTACTCATAAATGCAACAAATTCTTGAAAATCTAAAATTTGATTACCTGAAAAATAATTCACAATAAAATTCTCCGATAAATAAACTACTAATTCATTATATTTACCATTTTTATCTACTTCAGCAATAAGATCAGCAATTTCTTTATTTGTGGGATTTAATCCTAATGAACGCATTACTTGTCTAAAATATAATTTATTACCATATAAAAAAAAACCAATTGTTTTTTTTTTCGTATTAATTCATAATCAACATGCTATCCATCGTTACTGACTTAAGCATAAGAGAGCTTCCCCTTAGATATCTTCTTCCTATTTCGATGAATTTTTGCATACATATACTACATAGTGTTCTAATAAAAAAAACTAAACGGATATGCTTTTCCTATTGAAATTTGACCAAACTATCGAATCCTTTTGTAGAGAAATCCAGTTTTTATTGTAACACTATTTAAATCTGTTCTGTTTTTGACTTAGAGAAATTTTTCTCAGCATTTATTCACGTTAAGTCTAAAAAGAAAGCATCTTAAAAACTTATATTTTGATTCGTTCAGTTGATAAATATCACATTCTTTTTGCTGATCTATTCTGAATTTGGCTTTTATTGATGTGATATATATGAAATAGTTTGCTAAATCTAGCTTCTTTCTCAATACCTTTTGTTTCTCGTAATCTCGGTACTTTACATCTCAACTATCATGATAAGTAGATACTTAATAAATTGTTCAATTAAATCGTTAGTTTTTGAGACAAAAAAAAACAACAAAGATTATTCATGAAGAGCTTTCAAAAGAAATAAGTTTTCATACTAACCCAATTTCATTTGCATCAATTGTTCCATCACCATTTTTATCGAATAATTCAAAAACTTGTCGAAATTCTGAAGAAACATAATTAAAAATCTATTTTTATTCTTTTCACTGACCTTCAGCTTTTGCAGTAGAAAATGAACTCTAAATAGAATAGTAACGTCATACAATTGTAAATTGCAAAAAAACAGACAAACAATCATTCACCATTGATGAGACGCAAATCTAAGATGACGTTGAATAGAAACTTAAATGATTAAACAAGTGATGCAGCAAGTCATATTTTTTCTTTCGCTATGTAAATAGGAAAGCAAAAAAAAAAAAGAAATAATCTAATTAAGTAGAACAATATGCAGATAGCGGCGACTGACGTTTGGCGTCAGATTACACTTGCATCTCTTATAATTTAAGAAAAAGCAACACAACTTGATATGAATTTTTGTTCTTGAGAAAAATCTGATGTTATATAGTAAAATTATTTTTTCAGGCAACTAGAAGGTTTATTACAAAAAAGAAAAAAAAATGAGCAAGGGAAACAAAAAGGACTTATGGAGCTATATTGATGGATCGAAAAACACAAGAAGAAAAAAAAGATGGGAATGAGAGAAATGTTTTGTTTGGTTTTTTTTTTCTTGAATCTATTGCTACCAAGGATGCAATGGATAATTACTCATCGTCGGCAGCAGCAATTAGTTCAATCTAAATAATACCATATGATATGATAATTTTTTTTTTTTAATCCTAAGAATATATTCTTTTACTATTTGCTGCCACTAGTTATTTGTATTGAAGCAATAGCTTCATCAAGTTCTTTTTCATAATCACTAAGCCATGCAGGACGTTCTTGACTCTCTGAAAATCCAATAATATGTTTTCATTATTTTTGAAAAATAACAACATAAACTTACCAAGACTCTTAAATACACCTGCTGCTTTCATACGAGCATAATCTCGTTCTGGATCATAAGTTCTAGTGGAAAAAATAAAACCAGTGAGCGATATTTTAAAAAAATATATTGTCGTAACAATATATAAAAACTCTATTTCGATTGTTTTCCATAATGGTAACTCGCGTAAAGAATTCAAACAGCGGCTTGAATAGAAAAAATTTGTTTCCAACAAGATTTAGAGAAATATACAAAATTTCGAGTCGAATGTAAATTTTTCTGTCATCATCACGTTTATTTAAAAAGAAAATACCATTAAAGTGCAGCATCTCTACAGCAATACAATTCTCTCATTGCACTAATCATTGAATACAAAAGACTGAGAAAGAAAAAACCTATCGCGTATCTTCTAGATAATTATCTGATTTCGATTAGTAAATTTTAGACTCGATAAGCTTCCTTATTAAACTTCTCTTTAAATTTGTACGATTCTGTAAAAACATATTGTCAAGAGCTCGAAGATATCTCATTTTCTATGAATTCAATCGCTCTGTGTAATCAAGAGAAACTTTTGTTTTTTTTTGCGAAACCTTTACTTCCGTTAAATCCATGTTGAAAACAATTTTCTTTTTAAACAAAAAAAAAGCAAGACTTTAATAGTTACTTGTAAAATGATGATATTTGACGTTTATGTCGATCAGATACCAAAAATTTGCACGCAAGAGCAGCTACAACAGCAAGACTACAACCAATCAAACCAGCTCTAGGTACTCGTGCTCGAGTTAAATTTTTTAAAACAGGTCGTCCAGCCGATGACGAACTTGTTTTAGCTGATGAAACAGCAGCTGCTGACATGTTTTCTTTTTGTTTATAGAAATATCTAAATTATGTCATAGAGAAGATATTAATAACAGAAGAGAAAAAAAACAGTAATTCTATTCGGAAATGGTTTTTATTGTTGTTTTTTTTTATAGAACATGAAACTCAATCTGACAGACTGAGATAAATTGCAATGTCACTCGGTAAAATAATTATACATAAATAATTAAAACAAAAGAAATAAATAAATTATTGATTAACGAATAGAAAACAAAAAAAAAGAAGACAATCGGAAAACAATAAAAATAAAAGATTTTAAAGCTAAAATTATTGTTTTAAACGTTTAATTAATTTATTTTCATAAGTCCATTTTAATTCACCCGATTCAGTAAAATACTAAAATAAAAATATTTTAATTAAATATAAATTAAAATTGATTTTTTTTTTGTTGTTTACTTTTGTTTGCCATTTAATTGATTTTTCATTACGTTCTTTTGCTTCTTCACGTTGTCGTTGTTCAAGAAATGTTTTTGCTGCAGTTGCTTTATTAAGTTGTTTAGATTTAAGATAATAAGTTACATCTTTCCATAGACTAAATGCAAAAAACAAAAACAAATAAATAAAAAATTTTTATTTTTATTTTCATTTTAATTAATTCATACCGACGACTTTCATATTCACTTTGTTCAGCAATTGGTCGAACAATTTTTTTAATAACTGCCGTTTTTTTTGTATCAAAAAAAACTTCCGATATTTTACTATCACTATATTTAGCATTCATTACACCATTCCATTCACCATCTATTTTACAAAATTCTTTCTTATCTGGACCATATAAAGTACCAAGTATTTGATGTTTCTTTCCATTATAAAATGGCTATTAATAACAAAAAAAAAAACATTCATTTTAATAATAAGTACTATCCTTGATTAAAAATAAACTGAATTAAAAAAAAAGTTAGTTTCTCTAAATTTTCATAAAATTTAACTTGTAGGGCAATGTCCCCGTGAGGCATCAAAAATATCATATGAATATCTTTGGTTTTAAGCAAATTATATATAAAAAAAGAATAATTATAAAGTAATGCGAAATAGGTTTTTTTCTAATTCGAGACTAAATGAACTTGATCTTATACTTCTTTAAACCAAGGTTATATCCAGATTTAATTTCAGACACACATTTTGAATCATAATAGATAAAAGTTAATGTCAGAAAACTGTTCAATCATCAGATTAATGAAAAAAAAAATTCGTCAAATCTACTTTTTTTGCGAAATCTTAAATCTTTGCATCTATCTGATGATTTAATTCACCCTCAAAAAAAAGTCATGAAATATTATGCTTTTGTTTTTTTATCGTACTTTCCAGTCATTTTTAAAATCTTTCTATCAAAAAAAAAACATACTTTTGTTAAAAATTCAATATTTGCTGAATATCCTGTTTTTTCACAATCAATGCTTATTTTACCACCCATTTCAAACCAAGGTACACCAAGAATCGATCTAAATAATAATAGTTTTATATAAAAACTAATTAAATTAATTATCTACCGTCCATAAGCACTTGGAAATGTTATAACATAACGTTCATCATGATCAAGTAATGTTAATGTTGCATCACCAATCATATGCACAGCAACAGATAGACCAAGAAATTTTGATTTTGTCCATAGACATCCATCTATTTGAATATGTTTTGCCGGACATTCAGCATAAAAAGAAGCAACTATTAAATAATAATAATATTATTATTATTATTTATTCGAATATACTTAAGGCAAACCAAAAGTTCGTAGAACGGTGTTTAAAGAACCTTGTCGGATAAGGTAATCTATTCAGAAATGAAAAACCAAATATACTATGTTGTAGAGCTTTTTGAGACGCGTCGAATGGTATATAATGAATCCTATTTTCATAAGACTTTGAAAGAACTAGAGTCAATTTACTGATAGACGACTACGCACTTGAGAGCTGCGGGCCCATGTTTTTTTGGACCCGAACCCCAGAAAAACTAAATTTTCAGACCCGGACCCGATCCTTTTTTCACCAATATTTGGCACCTTAGGTGTACATGAACAGAAAAGAGAACACAATTTTAGCTCTTTATTGGAGACTTTAAAGGTAAAATGAGTGTAAAATTATTTCTGACTGTTTCTTTTTCAATTTTGTTGACTTCAATTGTTATTGTTATATATTTCCTTTCATAACTTAATGCAGACCGGGTCTGACTTTTCTCTTAGGTTTAGACCCGGACCCGGACCCGGGTCTGGAAGGACCTGCAGCTCTCTACTACGCACCCATACTCACACCCTCACCTAAGTATGACAGGTTACTGAATATTGTAATCCTTGGGATTAGTCGAAAGTATTTGTAAAATATTTTTTCTCACATACGATTTTGCAGAGTTTTTGACAGGCTACAACCTCATATATGTAGCATCTCCGGTCATCTTGTCAGTGTGAATGTGTAGTCGTCTATCAGTAAATTGATTCTAGTTCCTTCAAAGTCTTATGAAAACAGGATTTACTATATATACCATTCGACGCATCTCAAAAAGCTCTACAACATGGTATATTTGTGAATAAGTTACCTTATCCGACAAGGTTCTTTAAACACCGTTCTACGAACTTTTGATTTATCCTAAGTATTTTATTACTTGGAGGATGATGAGATGTTTGTTCAGCAATAAAAGTAACATTATTATCTAATGCCCATGAAACAGGACCATCTTTTGCTAATGTTGTCTATAGTACAAAAAAAATAAATAAATAAAAGTTCATATATTTGGAAAAGAATAAATTTAAAATATTAACATTTGAAGATGATGAACCAATATCATATAAACATTGAAATGTTTCACCAAGTATTGGATTATATGGTTTTTTAGCTACAGAACTTTTTCGTCCAGCATGAAATGCAGATAAATACCATTTAACAACTTGAATAAAACGTTCACGTGATGTTTGATAATCAGTTATACTAATAAAGAAATTATTTAAAAAAGAATTTTATTCTTCTTTTAATTTAAATTCTTACTTAACAAATTCATCAGGATGAGCAAGAAAATCAGCAAGCATTTCAAGAAAAGAACGTCGTTCAAGAATAAATGTTGGTAATGTTATTTTTGTTAAATCCATTGATATACGAGCCTTTGAAAAAAAAAACAATTTTCAGTCATTTATATTATCTATGTGATAAATATTTTTCTTTACTTGAGAGATTAAATGTGAAATAATAGTTCCATCAATAGGTGCAACTAAAAACATAGAATTTTTTTTTTTTTTTTTTTTTTTTTTTCAAATAATTTTTTATGATCTTCTTCTACTTCTTCTTCATAAGCAGCTTCATAAATTTCAAATGGTATTTGTGATTCATTTGTAAGACTAAAATAAAAATTAAAAAACAAAAAAAATAATATTTGAATTGAATTTTTACGATGTTTCATTTATTGTTATTTTTTCATCTATTTGTTGATTTGAAGATGTTGCAAAAACTGATGCACTAAATAAATTTTTTTATATCATTCATATAAAAAAATCAAATATATATATCTTACTCAATTGATTCATCAGCATCATAAAAATCATTATCATCATCACTACTTGAATATGATGATATAGGAAATTTTTTTCGAACAGTTTTTACAGCTGTATGAAAATCTAAAGCTATACAAAAAAGACAATAATAATTCAAATATAAAAAAAAAAAAACTAAACGTTTTACATACATTCAATTAAATTATTATCTTCAATTATTTTTTCATTTGGTAATATTGTTTGAGCAATATTTAACGATATTTCATTATTAGGAATTTCATCTATTCAAAAAACAAACTAAAATCATTTGAGAATGAATTAAGAATTTTTAATACCACCTTTATTAATATTCATATCTGATAATAAAGTTCGATAATCAACATCAGTTTTTGTATCATTAGGTGAATCCATATGTACCTATGAAAAATAAACCGAAATATTTTTTTTTTTAATATATATATAAAATTATTTTTTGTTAGAAATAGCAATGCATTTGGTCAGAATTTTATAACTAAGCCTACCATTTCAAAAAATTGTTCATCCATAGAAGGATATGATGGTCCATTTGAATAATAAAACTGTAAAAATATGTATGATTTTTCTTTCTAAACTACTATTCATTTCAAATTTAGAATGAGACTTCACAATTTTTTTTTATTCAAGAGAGAAGATTCGAAATCATCAAAAAAAAATTTGATTGATGAGTTCTAATTTTTTTTTTTTCACTCGAGATGTGATATTTATTTTTTTCGATTCGAACTAATTTGATACAATTATCTCAATATTTTTCAAATTTTGACTTCTTCATTTCATGAAATTCCAAGTTCGAACCGAAAAAAAATATCATCATTTGACTAGAATACAAACGATAAAAAATAAAGTTCTTAGTAACGCACTAATTCTCAAGAGAACGAGCTTTTATAGGAAAATATGAAAACTCATATGACTTTTCCAAGGAAATTATTTTAAATATGAAATTTGATATTTAGTAAAATAATATGATTCAAACTACTATACTTGATACTCAATTTGTATTCTTTTTGACTTATATTCAAATAGTCATTTAACTTCAAATAAATATCATTTTTACAATTCAATATAAAAAACTGATACAATTCTCTATTATATCAATTATAAAATATTTACTTTTGCTAATTGAAGTGATAAAATAGAATATTTAACAGCTTCGATTAATCTCTAAGAAAAAAAAAAAACATATAAAAATTTCTTTATTTAAAATTCTATTCTATATATATACTTTAGCAGATAAAACAACACGATTATAACATTCTCGTTCTTTACTATCTTGTACTTGATTACTAAGTTGTTCTAATTCCTAAAATATAAAACTTTAAAACACACACAAAAAAAAAAAAATTTCTTCATAAAACAAATTCTTACATTAACTTGATCAATTAATATTTGTAAATAAGCGTCTGCTTCTGTAATTTTACGTTGAAATATTGTTTTATTTGAACGTGTTAAATTATCCTGATGAAAATTATTTTCTAAATAAACATCAAAAAATAAACTAACATACTGTATTAAATGTATTAAGAGAAATAGCGTCTTCAAGATTTGATATCCATTTTTGTCTTTCTTCAGCATCACGAGCTATAAAAAACGAAATATAAAATCAGACTTTAAGATAAGATAAAAAACAAAAAAAAAACAAAACAAAAGTACCTTGAAAATGGAATGTTTTACCATTTGATCGTATTGTAAACTTACAAAAAAAAACATATAAAACAAGTAAGAATAAATAAAAGATTTTTATTGATAGATTCTTACTGTACTATCATCTTCTGAATCAATACCTAAATGTGCATCCTAAATAAAAAAAAGACAAACTCAAATCTTATTTACAACAAATTTTTTATTTTTATCTCTGATTCACCTTTAATAAAACCACACCACGTTGTTCACCTTTGACCATATTTTCTTTGGACTAGAGATAATACAAAATTTTCTTTTTTTTATTATTGATATTTATTTCTTACTGTATAATAAATAAGCATTCCTTGTGTAGGATCAAGAACAAAAAATCGATATTGCCAACCATGAATAACATTTGTCCACTTACTAAGTGGACCTTCAAATAACATTTAGAAATATAAAACAATTTGTTGTTTTCAAATTATCATAGACAATGAACAATTATGCACTTTTTTTTTTCTCGGCACGATCATAAATACAATAATGTATTGTTTATTTATTTACCACTAGAAATATATTGGATCATTGGTAAAATGCTGCTAGATGTCGCATGTCTATATAAGACATACGACATCAAAAAATGTTTGAATTGTGTTACTAAGCAATATAATTTAAATTCGATTCGGATTATGCAAAACAAATATCATATGAATATAGTATAACTACTGATTAATATCAAACAAAAAATTTGCATTTTCAAGTTTGAATTATGAGAGAACCTCTTCGGACGTCTACTTTCGATTTCGATAAGTCTTTCATTATAAATACTACATAGCATTCTAATGAAAAATCCCAACAGCACTTTATTTTCTATTGAATTCTGAATATTTTTACATAAAAGTCATATCTTTTGAATTTATTCTTTCACATATAAGGGTAGACTATATGTCGAATTTCAGTGTTAGTAAACCTTGTACTTCGAAGCTATATATTTTTCTTCAAAAGTAGACGTTTTTTTGATACTTTGTAAATATTTTTAAAAAATTCTTATCTCTCAAAAATACGAAGTCTACAAATTTTGTTATACTTATTACTGTTTTATGAGATCTACAAAATTCAAAACATTGTAATTTTTGTTAGTTTGGTAAGAATTTCTTTTATCAAAAACATTCAATTAATTTTTTATTCAATAAAAAAAAAAAAACTTTATAAATTATATTGCAATAAATAAATTGCATAAACTTTCTCGAAGTGATCCATCTTGTGGTACACAATAATCTGACTCAATTCGACGTTTAGGATCAGTTTCAATTAATTGACCATTACTTTGAAAAAGATCTAAAAGTGAAAATGCACCAAGATTTTTACTTTTTCCATGTTGTACTAATATTAAATCATAATTATTCGATGACGATATTGTTATTTCTTGTAAATAACCATGTACAAGAAGCCAATGTGCTCGATAACCTTTTTTAAGACATGGTTCATGATTTGCATCAGAATCATATCTAATTTTAAAAAAAAAAATAATTTTTATAAATAAAATCTTATTATTTACGGAACAAGACAAACATAATTTGATTTTAAACATTCAATAAGATCAGTTATATTTGTCCATTGATGAAGTGTAGCTTTTAAATTAAATTGTTTACATAGATTTGGAATTATACGAGCTAAAAAATGAAAAAATATAAAATCTATTCAATAAAATTTCAAATGTTTTCTTTTTTTTTACCATCGAATAATTCACCTTGAATTGTATATAAAAGTTCTTTAGCTTTTTCAAATATATTTTGTACTGTTATATTATATGAATGAATATTCATAGCCATTGCAAGAGCAACAAGTCCACATCTTATAAAATATAGAATAAAAATAATCATTCAAATTTAATTATAATCATATTATTTACTGTGGACCATCTTGTAAAATCGATGAAATTGGTTTATAAACTATTAATTCATATTTTTTTGTTTCATCACGACCAAATTTTGATCTAATTTTGAATATTAAAAGTTTAGAAAAAACAAGTTTTTATTAGACAAACCTATTAAATGCTCGAATAACTTCTTCTGGCCATGTTTCCATTCTTCAAGTTATAACAAACAACAAATAAATAAAATCTATACAAAAAAAAAACATGAAAGAGAGTAGTTCATATAAAACATCAAATTCATTAAATATTTTTCGATTGCTTCAAAAACTAATTAAAATCTTCGACATAATCAGTAACACTAAATTTTAAGACCCGATCAAACGATACTTAATATACTCAATAGACCAGTGGCGGATCCAGGAACTTTCGAAGGGGGGTGCGGTTACGATAAAAATACGATATTTTGTAGACAAATCGCTAGAAAGTCGCATGAAATCAGTACCAAAGGGGGGTGCGGTCGCCCCACATCCTCTGCTGTAGATCCGCTCCGCCAATAGACGCAACCTACATATTTCTCAAACAACTAAAGTTCATTGATGATTATGGAGTAACAGACGTGAGTCGATCTTCAAATTTAATTTCTTCACCTCTCTATAATTAATACATTTACGATCTATATACTAATTCAAGTCTTAATGAAGTAAATATGAAAAGCTATGATTTAAATAATTTTTATAGATGTTATGTTCACCTTCAAGAAAACAACTACTGACTAGTATCTCTCAATAAAGAAATAAATATTTACATTAACTTATACATTGAACATAATTGAGTAGAACCATTGTGAAATTGAGCATGCAAATGTGAACTTACGTCTTTTTTTTTTTGAATAAATCTATTGAAAAGCAGATAGATTTATGAAAAAAATTTTTATAATCAATCTAAAACTTAAAAAAAAACAATTTATTAAAATAACTCACCGTTTGATTTAGTATATTAACATAGGATATTGAAATTAATCTATACTCAAAATACAATACAAATATTTCAAAAAGTCAAAAATAATTTTTTTTCTCTCATATATTTATCTCAATTCTTTTAATATTGTTAAATATATCATTTGTTTTGAATATACAATTAAAAATTTTAATAATCAAAGATTCATTAATTAATCTAATAGAATCAAATTTACTCGAATATTAAATATAAATAGTTTCTTTAAAAAAAAGAATACTTCATATGTTTTCATTTATTTTTCAAATTTAATTAACAAGAAAAAAAAAGAAAAATGTTAACAATTCGAATAAACAAATAAATGAAAAATTGTTTCATTCAATGAATAACCAACAATAATTAGTAAAGTCTATGGACTAATTAATGAAAGTTAACAAAGAAAATCACAAATATAATTAAGAGAATTTTTTATTAAAAAAAAGAAAACAATTCGAACAATAAATATATTTAATTCATGAAATATATATAAATAATTTATTTCACATTTTTTAATTGATTTGATAACCAATCAAGTCCTTCACAAAGACCATCACCATTTGTAGCACAAGCTGCTTGAATATACCAATTACGATTACGTAATGAATGAAGACCTAATTTATCAGTTATTTCAGCAGCATTCATTGCATTAGGTAAATCCTAAGAAAATGTAACATTAAGAAAAAAAAAAAAGAACTTTTGTGTTTTTTTTTTTTACTTGTTTATTTGCAAAAATCAGTAGTATTGCTTCTCTAAGTTCATCTTCTGAGAGCATTCGTTGAAGTTCTTCACGTGCTTCACCAATACGTTCACGATCATTACTATCAACAACAAAAATCAGACCTTGAGTATTTTGAAAATAATGTCGCCATAATGGACGAATTTTATCCTAAATTAATAATACAAAAAAAAAAACAAAAAATTTCTTGATTATTCTTACTTGACCACCAACATCCCAAACAGTAAAACTAATATTTTTATATTCGACTGTTTCAACATTAAAACCTAAATTAAAAAAACGAATGTTTCTTTCATTATTAATAATATAAATTACTTACCAATAGTTGGAATTGTTGTTACAATTTCTCCTAATTTAAGTTTATAAAGAATTGTTGTCTTACCTAAACAGAAAAAAAAACAAAGAACAAATTCAAAATATGATTTCTTTTATTTTCTTTTTAAATAAAAAACAAACCAGCAGCATCAAGACCAACCATTAAAATTCTCATTTCTTTTTTACCAAATAATTGTTGAAAAATACTTGAAAAAGTTAAACCCATTTCTTTATCTAATTTAATAATCAATCTAAAATGCATATGAAGAAAAAAAACAAAAATCCTTAATGACTAGTTTAAGTAATAAGAAACCAAAAAAAAAGAAAGAACGTCAAGAAGACGATGATTCATCATAATATAAATATTATCTTATATCAAACTGTTCGCTTTTGCGAACAATAACCCATAAATTCTTGTATAAATTTTTCAAAATCTTCACGTTGTTCATAGTTACCAACAAAAAACGATCGATTATTTGCCGAACCACGTATTAAAGCTGAAAGACCTTTAAAAAGAAAAAAATCAAATAATAAAAAAGTTAATTTTTTTTTCCAAATCATCATTACGTAATCCACAAGAAGGTCGAAATAGACAAAGTACAGGCTTATTTAATGTAATAGCTCGTGCTATTTCAAAACCAACACCTAATGATGGTTGTGTTACTTCAGCAACAACTACCTGAGCTTGAGATAACCATTGCATATCACGTTCAAGAATTTCAGCATCGTTCAAATTTTTTTCTACTGTAAAAACAAAAAACAAAAAGAAATTATTAATAAATAAATCTTTTTATATTTTTCAACATACTAATTTCTAATTCAGGAAAAGCAACATGTTCAGTTAAAACTCTGCCATATGATTTAAGACAAGCAACAATTTGTTGATAAATAGCCACATCTTGTCGACCACCTCGAATACTACCACAAAAATAAATGTTCATCTAAAGAATCATATGAAATAATTGTTTGTCCTTTTGTTGTTTCAGCAAGCAATAAGACGTGGCAGAGAGAACGCAAAAGAAGAAGAAAAAACGAAATAATGACTCATCAAAATAGTTTGCAATTGCTTTTTTTTCAATAAAATTTTTATTATTTATTAAAATTTATTTTTCAAAAAAAAAAAAATAAATAAAACAGGTCAACGATAATAGAAGAAATATGTATATAATGAACTTAGTACATTGATAACACATGGTTGGATATCATTGTAGACAAATGATAACAATGATTGTGGGTAATAGTTATATTATATTGATAAGGATAAATATGATATAGAGGTCTATGTATAACAGTATATTTGAATTGATCAAAAATTTTCTACTTAGTTTTTACACATAGGAGAAAAAAAAAACAAAGTCTATTTTCTAAGTTAATTATAATTGTAAAAGAATATAAATTAGAAAATTATCTTCACTTGAAATTAAGACTTTAATGTTATTCATCACACCAGTCTAAATACTATTGTTTATTTTTCATTATCAGTCTCATGGGATTTTGACTTAATTTTGGAAAAGATAACAAAAAAAAAGAAAACCGTTTTTTCTCAAATAATTTTTTAGTTTGAAGTAAAAATAAGACATTTCTAACCAATATCATCATTGACAATGCCAAAAGAAAACTAACTGGGTGATTGCTTTTTATATGTATCTTGAGATTAAGCTCCCAGTAAACATCAATATTATATATATATATATGCGCATATTGGAATGAATAATAAGTGACTATTAATTTATATTCGGTTTTTTTTTGCAAAAGGAGATCGCCGATTCAGCATTTCTTCCAATTATAAAAGGCTTCAAATAAGAATAAAAGAAAGCAATAGAAAAAAAAAAACGTTATAAAAAAAAATCTCCTATACACACGGTAAGTTAGAAGATAGGATCTATTGTTGATTGTTTTATATGAGTAATATTAAGTACGGTGAACGATAAATAATTCGACAATAAAAAGATTTAACATATCTACTTTTCTTTAATCAATTGTGTTGATCTTTTTACTCGATAATTGAAGCCTCTTCGAAGTGTTCATTCATAAGGAAATTATCAAATAGATTCTATGTAGAACATTGACTTAAATGAAGAAATGTATTAGTAGACAAAAAAAATTTCAACCATTGTCACGACTACCTATCTGATATTTTTCTCATAGATACTATCTGAGAAATATAGGTCAGTAAAATCAAGTGAACTTCATCAGTTTGATTTGAATTATAATCTATGACAATGCATCTTACTATGCGTTCTATAATTCAAAACGACAAGAAACTAATATGGACTAATGAACCTAATATTATGTAGTCATTGACCGTAGACACTACTCTACATAATGACAGATTGACCGAAACGTAAATTTCTTTTTTTCTTCATATTGAGAAAAACTATCCTCTGTCATAATTGTTCTTCAATTTTATTGAAGTAGATTTATAAAGTAATAGTACATAAACTATAAGTTTCAAATATTTAGTGTTAAAAATCGTTGACATGATAGAAGGATACTTTCGATCAAGAATGTATTCTTTTATTGAGATCAATAATACTAATTCAAAACAGAAGCTATTGATAATTTCTTTGTAACGAAAGAATTTGAAGAGATCTCTATCATTGAGAAAAAAGAAACTGGTCTGATTACTTAGATTAGCTTGAAGACATTGAAGTATTATTATTATCGTCTAATTATCTACAGACTACCCTATAGATATCTGATATTTCTCAGTTATTTACTTATTCTTTATGAATAAAAAAAAAAACAGTTTCGTATATAAAATAAAATGAAATATCTGTAAAATATTTTTCAAAAATAATTCATCGCTTTTTCTTTTCATGTTTTTCTACTATAAGATTACGTTCGATAGTCGTTAATAGTTTTATGTAATATTATATTTAGTTGTCTATTAGAAATGTATGATAGAGATCTGAAACGTTGTTCTATTAAATTGGTATATGGGTTCATCTTTGATGATATCAAAAATAAATGCACCAAAATCTATTATAGCATGAAGCGATGACAAACTGCTTGGGAATCAGAATCAATCATCAATTATTAAAAAGTGACAACTGAAGCTTTCCGATAGTTATCTTAAAGATATTTTACCTCTTAAACAAAGAAAAGAAAACATATATGAATATGATAAAGGAAAAATTATATATTGAACAAAAACAACGAGATCAGCAACACAATCAGTGAAAATTTATAATATAGATTAACATAAAAGTATCGACAAAATTTATGAGATGCAGACATCAAAAGAGTATAGAGTGCTCAATGTTTTGGTATTAGAATATCTGGCACGGTTGTGTTATTTGAATAAAAAACCGTTTTGAATATTTTAGAAAATATTGTAACCTTCGTTGTCAGTAATCGTTTTGCTGATCTTGTTGTTATTGTCTAACGTGTAATTTTTCCTTTATCATGTTCATATATGTTTTTCTTTTCTTTGTTTAAGAGGTAAAATATCTTTAAGATAACTATCGGAAAGCTTCAGTTGTCACTTTTTAATAATTGATGATTGATTCTGATTTCCAAGCAGTTTGTCATCTCTGCATGTTATAATAGATTTTGGTGCATTTATTTTTGATATCATCAAAGATGAACCCATATACCAATTTAATAGAACAACGTTTCAGATCTCTATCATACATTTCTAATAGATAATTAAATATAATATTACATAAAACTATTAACGGCTATCGAACGTAATCTTATAGTAGAAAAACATGAAAAGAAAAAGTGATGAATTATTTTTGTAAAATATTGTATCTGAGAAATATAGGTCAGTAAAATCAAGTGAACCTCATTAGTTTAATTTGAAAAAAAAATATAATCTATGACAATGCATCTTACTATGCGTTCTATAATTCGAAACGACAAGAAACTAATATGGGCTAATGAACCTAATATTATGTAGTCATTGACCGTAGACACTACTTTACATAATGACAGATTGACCGAAACATAAATTTCTTTTCTTCTTCATACTGAGAAAAACTATCCTCCGTCATAATTGTTCTTCAATTTTATTGAAGTAGATTTATAAAGTAATAGTACATATACTAAAAGTTTCAACTGTATAGTGTTAAAATAGTTAACATGATAGAAGAATACTTTCAGTCAAGAATGTATTCTTTTATTGAGATCAATAATACTAATTCAAAACAGAAGCTATTGATAATTTCTTTGTAACGAAAGAATTTGAAGAGATCTCTATCATTGAGAAAAAAAAAACTGGTCTGATTGCTTAGATTAGCTTGAAGACATTGAAGTATTATTATTATCGTCTAATTATCTACAGACTACCCTATAGACATCTGATATTTCTTAGTTATTTACTTATTCTTTATGAATAAAAAAAAAAAAAACAGTTTCATATATAAAATAAAATGAAATAACTAGTATTATATTGTTATCTCACTTGAATTAATTGAGTATATTTGTAGATAAACATGACATATTTATGAAGACTCATTTGATAGTTTATCGCACTTTTATGAGTCAAATTTTTTTTTTTATTACAGATATAATCTTACAGAGAAAATTCTATATAGAGAATATGTTGTATATATAGTACTAAAATAAAAAGGAAAATCAGAAATATTTCTGCATCAAAATCAACTAAATGGGTAAATTTTCGGTTGGTAATAGAATTTTGCTTCTTTTTTTTTTTTTTTTTTTTTTTTTTCATACAGATCAGGTAAACTAATTCTCATATAAAGTATCATAAAAGTAATATAACATATTATCAAGTAAGAAAAATAAATATGTATCGTCTCATAGACAATTTTCATTTATAATCTTGGAATAGAATGAAAAAGAAAAAAAGGTTACAATGCCTTTATCAATGATCCTATATTAATAAACTATATGAGTACAAAATTTCGAATTTTGAAACATGAAACGTTGATTACTGATACTTAAACGATTGTAATTGTGCATATTACTTATATAGCATGAGTTTCGATATTTAAATTGACTAGTCTTTTGAAAATTTAGTCTATATGTGTGAATATCATGAGATTTGTTTCGATTTCTTTTCAAATGACAGTTGATCATTATCTATGAAATCGTTCATATTTTTTTTTTTTGTTATTTGACTTGACAAATAGGTAGAATGTGTTTGATGAGAACAAAAAAAAAAAGCATAACTTGATAGTAATATTTTTGTTTATTATGTCTGTATAATAGCAAACAGTGAATAACTGTTTATCAGTAACAAAAAAATAAGCCTATTCAAGTGAACTGAAGCGTAAATATTTCACTCTGTATAATAGTGCGATTAATAATGGCCTATCCTATCTATTATTTATGTTACCAGTCTTCGATTAGTGAGTAGTTGTATACATTCATGTTTTCATCATTTCTTTTTTTTTTTTTTTTATAGAAGTAGAAAAGCTTTATATTAATCGATTAGTTCTTCTTGAGAAGAAATTCATTTGCATTCTATTAAAGAAACCAATTATTTTAATAAGTATTCGATTGATATTATAGTTCTCAATTATTAATATATGTCTGTAAAGTCTTACAAAGAAATGTCTATTTTTTTTGTTATGTGATTCTTCTCTCGAATGTCAACGGGAAAGGTAACTTGGGATGTGATGCAGAATATTTTTCAAAATAATGAGATATAAATATTTCCATGTGTTAGCTTAATTTCAATTACTTCTAAATCTTGAAAACGATCTATTTACATTATAAAAATAATAACAATAATAATATAGATAGTTTCTATTGTTTCGTTTCTTGATGCTTGATTGACTATATACATAACACAGATGTCTATCTGTATACGTTTCTTAATAAAGAGCAATGTTTTATTTATAGAATTCCTACTTCATGAAACATCATCAATATAGAAATGTTGATTTAAGTAGACGACAATATCATATATCGGCTGACTTTTGTGGTATTTACGAGTGATATATCAAGCGATCATCATCTGTAATAGTTATAGTAGTGTAACATGTAATAAAAAACACATGAAAAAAAAAATATCTTAAGACATCGACGGGAGATGACGAGAGAATGCTGTGACAATCTTTCACTAGAACATAAAAGCATATCTGAACAACGAGAAAATAGTCGTTACTGTCCTATTTTTTTTTATTATTACTTACAAGAACAAAAAAAGATTAAAAAATAATCTAACTGTATAAAATATTTTCTTTCGATTAACTATAATTGTCTATGATACAATCCATTTCTCTATCGTTTGATTATTATTTTGTTTTCTTAAAAATCGATTTCTTTTTTTTGCTTGTTCTATGTTAACATGTATTTTTTTTCCTTCTGTGATATTCATTAATCAGTATTTTTCTTTGTAGACGACAATAAATATTTTTTTTTTCTAATCTTATATTTACCAATTGAATAGGTTCATTGTTATATCGTACACAACTGATTAAACCTTGAAATATTGTTTATTTTTAAGAAAAAAAAAAAAAAAAGCTTCTCTAATTACATCTATTTGTTTGAGTCAATGACATTGATGAAGTTATTGTTAATATTCCATCGATATACTATCAATATTCTTCAATCTGAGATAACAGATTGTGCATGGTTTTTGTCTTCTTTAGAATGTTATATTTACATAGTCGGTTTATAAGAACGTTTAATGTTATATGTATGAATTATCATATTTCTCTCTATAGCTAATAAAATCTTAGAACTTAGTATTAATTTATATTTGGAAATTTTAGATGAAATCTTATCATATGAATATTACAAGTCTAACCTTCAATCATAGAAACCATATCAATTGAATCAATAAGTAACATTGAGTATTTGTCAATAGAGTACATATATATATATATAGGTTTTTTTTAGATTGAAATTGATAATATTAGAAGAATTATAATAGTTAAGTATTAAGTACAAATCAGACATTTCTTTCTTATTTGATTTCTATCGTGTGCTGTCCACAATATGACATATATCAAGGAGAAATGGATAAAAAACAATTAGGAAAAGTTATTTTGTTTCTGTTGAAAGATAGATTTTTGTATGATAGAAGCAATGAAAGAGTAAAACGACGAAAAGAAAAAAGAATTAATGACAATTGTATTTTGTTGACAGTAATTCATAGTAGAAATTTCAATGAATTTTATGACAATGAATAGTTATATCTATTTAATAATTACGATAATAGTGATATCCTATAAGGTCAAATAAATTGTCGGAATTGTGTAAAATTCGGTACATGTTTATGCATGCACTTCTATTTATATGTAATGAAGAAGAAATATAATTTAGAAGCATTCATTATTTAGTAGGAGAAAATGTTCTATCGAATATATTTTCTCTTCTTTTTTTTTTTTTAATATTTCTTCCGTTCATATTTAGAATATACATTTGAGAAAATCTAGATGAATTAATGAGAAGAAAACCAATTAGATCTTTTCGGATAGTATATAGGATTGAATAGAAAAAACATAAAGTTTTGTTTTTTTTATTGTTAACCATTGCCAATATTTAGTTAAATGTGATTTTTCGTAAGCATGTTACTTAATAAGATTTTTTTTAATGTTGAAATAAAATAAGCATGATTAGATTATTATTAAATATGTGAAACGAAAAAGAAGTATTTATTTCTTATATATATATTTAAATAATAATGACATATTAGAAAAAATAATGGTTCGGAAAACCAAATATTTACAAAATATTTGAGATTGTAGTAATTTCATTACTACAATCAATAGTAAAAAGAAAAATAATACAATTTGTATTTGATCAATGTCATTAAATTCTCATAACGTGATGTGTTTGTTCATGAAAAGTGATTTCTCTTGTTGTTTTTTTTTTTTGAAATCATTAGAGAAATAATAGAAGCAAACTGAAAAAAAAGAAAGAGAACAAAGAAAAAACAAATTACATCTCATCAAATAGGCTTTCATATCTTATTACGTGGCTTGCACAGACAAGCCGAGATAATTCTGAGAGAAAAAAACGCTATGATTCTATTAGACCAGATACATATACTCTTTGCGCGTATATCGTTATCTACTCTATTTTTAAAACGAACATATTGCTGATTAAATCTTCATAGCTAAGTATCAGAAATTTTTCTTTCGGGCATAGCATCAAAAAAAAAAAAGACTTATGTTTGTCATCAGTGTTTTTATAGAGACATGCACATATATATATTGATTTACTTAGATTTTTTTTTCTTTGTGTGTGTGTGTTCTAATAAGGATTTCTTTTCAGGATAAATGACAATCATTGATTTGAGTAATACTATTACCTTCGATAATAGTATGATAAAGATTTCTTTAAAAAATTAATTGAATATTTCATATTTTAGAGGTACGAAAAACTTAACAATCTAATTAATTTTTTCTTTTTTTAATACTTTAATTTAAATCAATGATACATATGGAAGAATCAAGTCAAAAAGTAAAAAAACAACGACAACAAACTAATATGCGTTCAATAATAAATTTTTTACAAGGTGTTGCATTTACATTATTTATATTCGCTATTATACTTTCTATTTATTTAATAAGTATTTATTCTGCTCGTCTTAAACCATTAGATACTTATGCTATTGTATTTGATGCTGGTAGTTCACATACAGAAATGTTTGTTTATTATTGGCCAGCTGATAAATCTGATGGTTTAGGTACAACATCAACAGTTAATGAATATTTTGTTTGTCCATTAATAAGTATAATTATAAATGATACAACAAAACCAGGCGAATTAATTAAACTTAAAGCAATATCTGATTTTGAACAACATCTTGAGTATTTAGATGATTATTTTCAACCTTGTTTAACAAAAGCTATATCAAAAATTCCATCAAATCGTCATAAATTTTCACCTATTTTTCTTGGTGCAACAGCTGGTATGCGTTTAGCACGATTACGTAATGTAACAAAATCATTACAAGTATTAGAAACAATACGTGAAATATTTTCAAATTCACCATTTCAATTTGTTGTTGCTCGTCAAGTAAATATAATTACATATTGACCATACATATATATATATAGATAAGATCTATTCATTAGCATGTGTTAGTTGTCATAAAGATAGTTATACTTAATATGATAGAAACCTTATTTTTTATTTTTTTACATATAGTCCATATGTAGCATTTTCTTTCTAAACAATAAGAAACAATTTCATCGGAATTATTAATGATAAGTACTTTTCTTTTCTTTTTTTACAAATGTCTGATTGATATGAGCTATTATCATATTGTTATTTATATATATTTTTTCTCATAATTTCTATTTTCATATGTTATGATTTTGTTATAAATAATAATAATAATATATTGTCTATGATGTTCTTTGTTATCAGACAATATTCTTATTTTTCTTTTATCAATGTAAATATTAACATCTAAATGCTAGATTATAGGATAAATTGTTGTTAATATTCGAATTAAGATTATATATTAAAGAGAATGATAGACAAAATGAATAGTAACATAATTTCAAATAATAAAAATTAATCAATTAAATTTGAGTTTATGAAATTATGACATAACTTTATATATGAAAACTATTTTAATTCAAAAAAAAAACTTTATAGATTAACGAAAAAATTTTTAATAAATCTATTAATTTTAGGTACGAATATTAACTGGTATAGAAGAAGCTATTGATGGTTGGATAACAACAAATATATTATTAGAAAACTTTAAACATCGACATTCAAAAAAGAAACAATTAGAACATTCATCTTCACAAATTGAATTTGATTCTGATATGGTTGGTGTACTTGATTTAGGTGGTGCTTCAACACAAGTTACATTTACTTGTATGATTTATTTTATTTAAAAAAAAACCTATATAAATTTTGTTTTATTTAGATAAAAATGATAATAATACTGAACAAGTTCCTGATGAATTTACAACAAATATTACATTATTCGATACTGTTTATAGTCCATATGCACATAGTTATTTATGTTGGGGTAAAAATGAAGCATTAAGACGTTATCGAGCTCGTCTTCTTAATGCTGCACTTGATTCAAAACGATTACATTTATCAAATTTAAAATATATTTCTATTGCTGATCCATGTTTAGCTCGTGGTGCAAATGATACATTAACAGTAAATAATCTATTTCGTTCACCATGTACAATTAATGAAAAACAAATATATATTAAATATACAAATATATCATTATTTAAATTTATTGGAACAGGAAATGCTAGCCAATGTCGACATAATCTTTTACATTTATTTGATGCTAAACGTAATGATAAAACAGCTAATTGTTCATTTACAAAAGAATATTGTACATTTGATCATACATTTCAACCAAAAATACCTGAAAATTTAAAATTTATTGGTTTATCTGGATATTATTATGTATTTAATAATCTTGCTCATGGTTATTAATTTTCTAAAAGAAAAAAAAGAAAAAAAACATTAACATAATTATAAATAATTATTTATTTATTTAGGTATGGTAAAACCCAAAGAATCAACAACTGAACGATATAAACTTCGAGATTTTCCACAAGATATTATTGCTAAACGTCTTGTCAATGTTGTAAGTGTAACATTAAATTATTCCTAAATATTTGTTTTTCTTTTTTTTCTTTTGGTCTGATTGCAAAAGAATATGTAATTAGGTCAACTCAAAAAGTAATGACTGTAGTTCTATAACACTTGATAGAATGCTCGAAGGCAATTTATCTCTTTTTCTATATATTAATGAATTGAAATTGTATTTTATAATTCTATAATATTTTACCATACTTCAATAACTATTGATGATGATACTTAGAATATTGATTAAACTTATTCATCTTTAATTATTCTTCTGAATTAATATATTTCAGCTCTCTCGATAGTTAAAAAAAAATGATATAAATAACTTTGCAAAAAGTCAAAAACAAAATAGAACACGATCGAATGAATCTATAACTAGACAACATTTGAATTCATCAAATAGATCTATTGCCTTATTAATAATTTTTGTGTTTTTTTTTGTTTCTCATATCATAATTGATCCATTGCAAACACAAATTGATATGAATCATAATGTCATTCAAAGAATTGTAAGCCTAAATAGATTACATATCATTATATATCATAACAGCTGATCCTAAGGGCATTTATGAAAGATATAATCTGAATTACAAAATCTAGTAAATCATTCTTTCATCTTCAAAATTTTCTAGTCTTTTATGAAATCATGCATATCATCTATTAACTATTCCAAGAGATGAAGTCTGACTGCCGAAAGCCATATAGAATTTATTATGAATAATTCTCATCGTACTATTGATAGTGTAATATACAATTGCCACAAAAATTATCTTGTACGATTTTGATAATGATAATATTTTTGCTTCCTTATGGTTTCAAAAAAAACTTTATAATAATATCATTAGATGCAGGAAGAAACAAGTACCACGTTCGTAGCGTTTTTTGCAATGCAAGTGTATAGAATAAGGGCGATCTGTACACGCTCAAAATAATATTTTGAAAAATTCGATTTTTGTCATTTTTTTCGTAAAGATGTTTCAAAAGCAAGATCCTCGGTTTTTTTTAAATAACTAGATTCCTTCACTCTATATACTGGCATTGCAAAAAAAGTTCTTCCTGTATCTATAATGATATTATCATAAAGTTTTTTGAAACCATAAGGAAGCAAAAATATTATCATTACCAAAATCGTACAGATAATTTTTGCGGCAACTGTAAATTTCAATATAGAAATAAATAACTTTGATCATATTATAGAATTATAATGCATAATTTCAACTATTAGTATGTATATATATATAGAGAGAGTTTCTTCAAGTCTTCTATAATGTATTATCGTTGTCATTACTTTTGATATATGTTCTAATTATTTTATTGCAGAACTTTGTTTTTAAAAAAAAAACACTTAAATTATATATATATATATATTTCTTTAATCTAGTGTGAAACAAGTTATGAATTACTTTATAAACAAGAATCTATGACACCACAAAATGAACAACATAAACGAGGTTTATGTTTTGATGCATGGTATATGTGGCTTTTATTAACATATGCTATTGGTTTTAAACAAAATGATTTACAACGTTTAAGTTTTGCTAATACATTTCCAACAGGCAAAGTTGGTTGGACACTTGGTTATATGATAAATCAAACAAATTACATTCCAGCTGAATTTCGAGAACAAAAAATAAATAGATCTAATTTTATAAGTTGGTTTTCAAGTTCATTAGCAATTGCTATAATTACATTAATATTTCTTCTACTTACATGTTATATATGTTGTAGAAAAAGATCAACAATTGTATCAAGAAGTAAAGATGGTTATATTAAACCAATTGAACAAGCAAATGTTTAATATACCGAGTATTACTATATTTAAAAAAACAAAAAAATTGAATCAAACTTGTATCAAAATATTATCGAGCTTATCAAGGCGATAATTAGACACACAAAACAAAAAAGGATAGAGAATGTTGTTCATATTGTATTTACAGATAGATATTTATATATATATATATTTTTGTCTTTTAATCATAATATATATTTGTCAAGTGTATTTTTTTTTGTCACATCGTTTGAGTTGATGTTTAGAAAAAAAAAAAGAACAGTGTTGTATCTTTTTAGTTCATTTCTCTTTTTGTTTTTGTTTTTTCTTTAACATAATCAATCCCTAGTGGTAGTAATAAATATTGTTCATAGTTTGTTCTTTTTTCTCATAATCGAAAGTAAACATTTATATCATAGACAAATTACAATTCGATGATATTATTATGATTTATGAGTCCGTTATAAAGTTAAACGATTTTTTTTTTTAAATTGAGGTTTGTTTATGTCTGTTTATGATTTATATTCAAACGTTCTCTGATAATCGTATTAATTCAATATGTAATAAATCTTATGTATATAACTATGTCAATTATATGAAGTTTTCCAATCTATGCTACAGGTGAAATATATTAACTGAAGTCGATTAAAGTGATAACTTTGCGATAGACAAAAAGAGTCATAGTGAACTCAGTATATCATTTTTGTTATTGTCAAAACATTCATAAATTATGATTTGTATCATGTATTGAAAATTGTCTCTTGATTATTGTTACTGATAATTAAGAATAAATCTTCATTTATATTAGTAATAGAAGTGAATGAAATTTTCTTTTGATTTTTGGAAAATCAAATCATCATGATGATGAAAAGAATGTGTGAATAAATAGGAATTGAGATAAAACTTATCAAATAGACATTACCGTTATATATAATTTGTAAACTATGATAACGTACGAATGATTTAATATTAATAGATAATTTAATTCTATCACATAGTATATTATGCAAAGAAGAAAATGGGCTGAAGAAATAGTATGAGATTATTGAAAAAAGAATTTAATTTTTCACTTTCATTAAACACGATCTAAGCGTTAGAATTTGTTTAAGATGTAAAAATAAAATAAACTATCTATACTATCATCAAATCATCTTATTATCCTATGTGGTTTTTCGAATAGTTATTTATGTAGAATTTGATTTATTTTATTAGATTACGATAACCTACATACCGTTATTGTATCCAAAGTATACATAGATTTTGTGTGTGAAGAAGTTCTGTTGAATAATCATACAAATTAAATACATTTTCGTACACGGACGTAATGTATTGTACTTGCAGAAAGGTTAAGATACATCAAAGTACTCAATAGATACCTAAATCTGTATTCTCTTTCGATTACAAGTACTTTTACGAGAGAACTGATTAAGTATAGTATAAACGGTTTCTTTAGCTTTCATTGACATTGTCAAGGTGCAATTATTAATCAATTAGATTTAGATAACGTATCTTAAATAGGAAGTTGACAGACAACGCGAAGACAATATCTTTATTATTTTTTTTAAACCGTACTTTTAAAAATATATCTACTATAAAATGAAAACTAATTAATTTTATTTCTATTAAATTATCAAACATGAAAAATTTATTCTATCAAAGTTTAACAAAAATTTTATTCGAATTAAACAATAAATAATTAATTAAAATATAAATAAATTCTAATATTAACGCATAATTCAATCATAGGAAAGAATGACATCACATACTAGGTCAAATTGACTGGCTGTAAAAATGTCGAATAGTACTTAAAAAAACTCCGACTAGCGAGATATACAGGGTGTCGCAGAGCGTTTGCCTTTCCCTCTACAACTCAGAGTATCAATGATATCACAAATGTAAATTAAAGCGCGTCAAAAACTGAATTTATTGGTACTAAATGGTAAAGGTTATGAAGACCTTTCAATGTCGAATATAAGAAATTGTGATACTTTTTTGGTGTAGAAAAGTAAGGTGCTAGTAGTTCAAAAATGGAGTGAAACTTTTTTCTTCGAAATTTTTACATGATTTGGTAGAGCTTGTCGAGCTGTGGTAAACTGCATATTTCAAAAAACTACTTTGGAAGTCTCAAAAAATGTTCAAAAACTTCAGTATTTTTTTCAATAACTTTAGCTTTTATTCATCATTTTTTCTGTCTCAGACGTTTCGAAATATACTCATCCGATACTGCATAAAAAGCTGCATCTAATGAGCACATTTTGAAACATCTGAAATAGCAAAAATAATGAACAAAAGCTAATGTTATTGAAAAAAATCGAGTGTTTTTCTTTCATGTGAAAAAACTAAAGTTTTTGAACATTTTTTTCAGATTTTCCAAGTAGTTTTTTTGTTATTCGACATTAAAAGATCTTCATAACCTTTACCATTTAATACCAATAACTTTAGTTTTTGACGCGCTTTAATTTGGTATAAAATACATTTGTGATACCGTTGTTACTCTGAGTTGTAGAGGGAAAGTCAAAGGTTATGTGACACCCTATATATTGTATTGTATAGGATAATACTAACATTTGAATACAGATCAAACACACTTCAAAGAAAAATTTTTATGAGATATCATTTTTGTTTTTTCGTTTAGCAACTGTAAATGATGAGCTATCTGAGAATTGCAATATCTATGCACTTACTGCTACTTTTAAATCCAGACAAATAGAATTATAAGAAAACTGATAACTATAAGTGCTTAAAGTCACCATTTAGCGAAGATTTAAATTTTTATTTCGGGTATTTTTAGATTTGAATATTTTTTTCAGCACACGGTAAAAATGGTCCATTAGTAGTTTTTTTTGTGTGATTTCATTAAATCACATATTAACGGAACAAGCATGTTAATACTAACATTTTTGGTACTATTTTCATGATGTTTTGATCAAATTTGGAAATTGGAAAGCTATCAATAAAATGACATATTATTTGTCATTATTCTAATAATTCATCGTATTACGGTGGATTCACTTTGAGAATAAACAGATAAGACAAAACATCAATTGATTCTTTAATTACACGAGATATAAATCTGAGATACTAGTAGATAGTACTACCCATGTAAAAGTTTTGGTCCAAAAATGTTACTATTAAGTACTTTTAAGATTTTTTTTACAAAGTGAAAAAATTACTTTTTAGTATTTTCGAAAGTCTCTTCAGAGATATATCTTACTTACCATATTATAGTAAAAAGTACTTAATAATACTTTTGCATTATGAAAAAAATAAAAAGTATTTTTCAATACTTTTATTAAGGCACTTAATATTATTATTGTATCTCATGGACCTTATACAGTATTTTTAAGTACTTTCAACAGTGCTACAAAGTACTTTATATGGTTCATGAGATAAGAAGATACTATCAAGTACTTCTTAAATTGAAAAATAGTAGGAAAAGTTATTTTATTCTACTATATTAATATTAAAAGTATTTTTTTTGTCACGTTCTTTTTTACATGAGTAGCATGTTTATTGTATTTATTATTTATAACTTATCTTTTAGTAAATATTTTAATTTCAATAGATGATGTAACCAATAGTCTTATATTGCTTGTTTAATCGTTTTTTAAAAGAAACCAGAAAATCATATGATTTCCAAAGTCAAAAAAACTTTATCCACTTGATATATTCCTCACTATACTGCTCTTCAGGCTTAATTTTAGTGAAAATGACTATGATATTTGGGAGGAGCATAAAAATCCAATTTGATATGTATATGATTTAAAAGATTTCTAGCACTGTACCTCTGGTTATTCCTAGAACCAGACAAAAAATGCATTCATTGGAAATTCTACTTTTATTTTATAGATATTTGCTTGGCTGGTTTCTGAAAGAAATCATAAGTAAATTTATCAACAAAAAAAAAATTTTCAAAATCCTTTCAATCATAATTTTCTATGTTGATTTCATACATCATATTAGTTTTTACTGAAATCGAGCCTGAGAAAGAGTTGCCAAATGAGCGATACAAGAATTTCAATTACAACAATTTTTGCAAGGAAAATATTTGTTAAAAGATAAGAATAGATGATGAATACAATAAACATGCTAGTACTGTCTACTAATATTTGAGATCTATGTCTCGTATAATTAAATAATCAATTGATGTTTTGTCTTGTCTATTTATTCTCAAATTGAAACTATCATAATACGATGAATCATTAGAATCATGACCAACAATGCATCATTTTGTTGATAGCTTTTAAGTTTCGAAATGTCATAAAAATATCAAGTGGATCATAATAAATGAACCTCTCAGTATTTTTTTACTTGTCTACTCTTCGACTTGATTGTTTTACAAAAAGAATACTCAGCACCTAAAAACAGATAAACTTTCTAAGTTATTGTTTCCTTAAAAACTTCAGAGAATTTCGAAAAATAATAAACTAAGATGAAGATGTTTTTTGAATACATTTAAGTGTTTTCTTCTTTGTCACATGGCTAAGAGTTCATTGAAATATAGTTGAACTTTGAGAACTCTAACATACTGCAAAATTCTATTGAAAATGGCTTCAATCTGCTGTTTTTTTTCAAATCTTTTGCTAAATAAATTTAAGAAGAAAACTATCAGATAATATTTCATTGATGAATGTGATACCAGAGTCGTTTATCACTAATATAAAACCAATTCGAGTTCAAAACAATGCTGTTTTGACTTCATTGTAAGACGTTTTCCAGGCACTCTAGAACTATAGATTGAAGTAACTGAAAATTTTTCGAATTCGTCAAATAAGGTTAAATCAATACTAGGTGATTATGTGTTTCAAAGAGTATAGAATTGGTCTACTTTCTAGTACTTTAATCACTCCATTCAATTATAGCATCTGGAAAAAATTAATTTTCTACGTTAGAAAGTTGGCCCGTTGCTAGATGTTAAGTATCTTTTATTTAATTTATTCCCAACAGTACAAAAATTTTAGTCAAAATCCTGAGACGTTCATGGGCCACCCGATAGTAAGTACCAGAATGTTAGCATCAACATACTCTTTCGTCGATAAATGATTTAATAGAACTGCACAAGAAAACGATATTTGAGTTTTTCCGATATCATAAGAAATAAAAGAATATATGAGCAAAATTAAAATATATGAATCCTATGGTTAATAAGAACTTTTGTTCAGAGAAATTATCCGTGTGAACAACACAACATAAAACTCCGAATGTTACAATAGTTTTTTTCTGAGTGTGTTCAAATTTTTCAAAAAAAAAATCGTCTTATAATCGAAGAGTAAGATCTAATAGAATTTAGAACTTTTTTTATCTCTTCTTCATGATTGATCAAATTTGCTAATCCAATCTTTTGAATATTAATATCGAGTGACCTCTATGAAAAGTATTTCATAAAATATTTTCTATTTAATTTACATAAAAATGTTTTAAACAATGAAAATAAATTTCTATTTCTTCTTAAAAAAAATCATTTTTTAATATCTTTCATCAATCTTTCCTATAGACCTCTGTAGTGTAACTTTGCATTACAGATCTTCTTACTGTTTTCTTTTCTTTTTTTTTTTTACGAATAATTTCTAACAACAACAGCTAAAAAACAAAAAATATGAGACGAGCTCTCGTATGTTTAGTTCGTCAACGAGCACTTGCTCGTAGTTCTGAATCAGCAAAAGTAAATTTATATATGAATAAATCATTTTTTTTTATTTTTATTTGTATGATTATTTTCTTTTAAAGTATCTTGGATGTAATCATACATTTGCTTTATCAACATCTCGACCAATATCAACAACATCAATATGTTATGCTGCTCAATCAGCACAAACAACACCAGAAGTTTCATCTATTCTTGAACAAAAAATTCTTGGTCATCAATCAAAACAAGATCTTGAAGAAACTGGACGTGTTTTAACTATTGGTGATGGTATTGCTCGTGTTTATGGTTTAAAAAATATACAAGCCGAAGAGATGGTGGAATTTTCTAGTGGTTTAAAGGTTTGTTCTAATAGTAATAAATTATGAGACATATTATGGAAAAATTTTTGTATTATCGATTTACAGGGTATGGCACTTAATTTAGAACCTGACAATGTTGGTGTTGTCGTTTTTGGTAATGATCGATTAATTAAAGAAGGTGATATTGTTAAACGAACTGGTGCTATTGTTGATGTACCTATTGGTGATGAATTACTTGGTCGTGTTGTTGATGCTCTTGGTAATCCTATTGATGGCAAAGTAAATTTTCATTTTTGTTTATTTACTTTTTTTGTATTAATCAATCGAAATTGTTTCTAGGGTCCATTAAATACAAAAAAACGAGCTCGTGTTGGTATTAAAGCACCTGGTATTATTCCACGTATATCTGTACGTGAACCTATGCAAACAGGTATGAAAGCTGTCGATAGTTTAGTACCTATTGGGCGTGGTCAACGTGAATTAATTATTGGTGATCGTCAAACTGGTAAAACAGCTGTTGCTATTGATACAATTATTAATCAAAAACGTTTCAATGATGCTGGAGAAGAAAAGAAAAAACTTTATTGTATTTATGTTGCTATTGGACAAAAACGTTCAACTGTTGCACAACTTGTCAAACGACTTACTGATGCTGGTATATATATATACACACATGATAATCGAAAAGTTTTTAGAAAGAAGGCGGGAGGTCTTTACATAATGGAATTGATCGTTTCTTTAAATTGAGTTTATTATTTTTCTAATAGATCATATGAATTAGACTTCTTTCCGGTTGACTCGAAATTCGATATTATCTCATTATTATAGGTTCATGCTATACAATTTTTCTGTAAAAAGCTTCCCTCTATTAGTGGCGTAACCTAGATTTCTGTTTGAGAGCATGGGTCCCAAATGAAAACTTATGTACATTGATATTGAACTCAAATGATGAGTTTCTATCGGAAAAAATTTTGAATCAGAGTTTGCAAAAAAAATTAGCATTTTCCTGAGCCCTACCAGAAAATGTTTCACATCTTTAATGATATGTCATTTTCAAGAATACCATCGAAAGCTACATCAAATTTCATTTAAAAAAATTCATCCGTTGAGAAGTTGTGGGGTTTTCAATTTCTGGTGAAATTTTTTCGAAACGTCTTGCATCTTACAAACGCCATAACTTCTGAACGGATTAACTTTTTTAAATGAAATTTGAAATCTATCGATGAAATTTGATGTAGCTTTCGATAGCATTCTTGAAAACGATATATCATTAAAGTTGTGAAACATTTTCTGGTAGGACACTCAGGAAAATGCTAATTTTTTTTGCAAACCCTGATTGAATTTTTTTTCCGATAGAAATTCATTATTTAAGTCCAATATCAATGTACATAAGTTTTCATTTGAGACCCATGCTCTCTGATGGAGATCCAGGATACTGGAAAATCCTGGTTACGCCACTACCGTCTATTGAATAGTATATCGGAGTATGTAATGTTTGGCTGAAACACTAGTCAAACGCGCAATATTCATGCATATGACTGACTTTAATTTTCAATGTAACTCTGAAGAAAATCGCAAACTCAATTTTGAGAAAAGATCGATTTTATCATTCAACAACCCTTGTTTCTTTCTAAATCTATATTTGAAATAGAGCACGAAATTCTAGTTCTAACTCATCGAAAATATTTCTTTTATATAGATGCTATGAAATATTCAGTTATTGTTGCTGCTACTGCTTCTGATGCAGCTCCATTACAATATTTAGCACCATATTCAGGTTGTGCTATGGGTGAACATTTTCGTGATACAGGTCGACATGCATTAATTATTTATGATGATCTTTCCAAACAAGTAAAAAAATGAATGAATATTGATTTCTATGCACAAAAGAAAAAAAAAATTGTTTTAGGCTGTTGCTTATCGTCAAATGTCTTTATTATTACGTCGTCCACCTGGTCGTGAAGCTTATCCAGGTGATGTCTTTTATCTTCATAGTCGTTTACTTGAACGTGCTGCTAAAATGAATGATAGTCATGGTGGTGGTTCATTGACAGCTTTACCTATTATTGAAACACAAGCTGGTAAATTTAATATACATATAATTAAATTTAAAAAATATATATATATATTTATTTAGGTGATGTATCTGCTTATATCCCAACAAATGTCATTTCAATTACAGATGGTCAAATCTTTTTAGAAACTGAATTATTTTATAAAGGTATTCGACCAGCTATTAATGTAGGTTTATCAGTATCACGTGTCGGTAGTGCTGCTCAAACCAAAGCTATGAAACAAGTAAAAAAACATATATTTTTTTTTGTTTTTGTTGAAAAGATTTTTTTCATAAATAAATAGGTATCAGGCAAAATGAAACTTGAATTAGCACAATATCGTGAAGTTGCTGCTTTTGCACAATTTGGTTCAGATCTTGATGCAGCTACTCAATCATTACTTAATCGTGGTGTACGACTTACTGAATTACTTAAACAAGGTCAATATGGTTAGTTAGAAATCGCTCTTTTTTTTGTTTTGTCTCAAAAATTTTTAGTTTATTTTATCTAGTACCAATGGCTATTGAAGAACAAGTATGTGTAATTTATGCTGGTGTTCGTGGTCATTTAGATAAACTTGATCCATCAAAAATAACTAAATTTGAACAAGCTTTCTTACAACATTTACGTGGACAACATAAAGATATACTTGAATCAGTTCGTTCAAAGAATGAAATAACTCCTGAAACAGATACTAAACTTAAAGAAATTGTTCAAAATTTTGTTGGTTCATTCAAAGCTTAAATATTAAGAAATAATCATTATGACTTTATCATTTTGTTTGTTTGTTTGGTTTTTTATAAGAAAAATTTAAGTAGTGACGTGTTCTTTTTTTTTCTCTCTCTCTCTCTCTCTTGATCCAGATTTTAAAGAACGATAAACATACTGTATTAGACTTGTAATCTATCCAAAAATACAATATATCCATATTTGTTTGTACTACCTGTTATTGTCTTCATTTTTCTTTTCTATAGACTAATTTGGTATATTTGTCTGTTTTTTTTCTTTTTTTCTCTATCCGTCATATAAAATAGAATATGAAGAAAACATTCAATAGATTGTTGATAATAACCAGAAAAAAAAGAAATAAATAGTTTATGCGAGAATAAAATTTTATTTAATCAATCAAAATTAGTTTCATGCAGTGTATAAAGGAATAACAAAAGGCACTTGATTAAAATAAACATGGAAAAAGATATTTTTTTATTTTTTATTTTTTGTAAATATTTATTCTTTATCGAACAATTGCTTGATATTGACAATTTGGTGGTCGAAGTGTAATACCAGGTTGACCACGAAGATCTTTTGGAATCCAACCATCAACAAAATGAAATTCAAATTTTTGAAATAAACTGACGAGTACTAAAAATAATTGAATTTTTGCAATTTGTTCGCCTATTAAAAAAAAGATTTATGTTTATAAATAAGAGAAATAAAAAGAAAAATTTACCTGTACAAGCACGTTTACCAACACTAAATGGCATCATAGCTGGATGATTAACATCTTTTAATTTATTATTTTCATCTAAAAATCTTTCGGGTTGAAATTTATCTGGTTCTAACCATTGTTTTTCATCTTTCATAGCTGACCACATATTAACAAGTATAAATGTGTCTTTTGGAATAAAATAATTTTGAAATGTAATATCATGCGTCGTTGCTCGTGGTAATAATATTGGTCCAGCACAATGACAACGCATTGATTCAAGTAAAACAGCTTCAATATAGGGCATTTGAATACGATCTTTATCACATGGTGGTCGATCTTTACCAATAATACGATCAATTTCTTCATGAATTTTTTCTTGAACATATGAATGTGATACAATATAAAATATTGTCCAATTTAATGTATTTGATACAGTTTCAGTACCAGCAACAAAAAGATCTTGAACTAATGAATCAAGATTTTCTTTTGAAAAATGTCGATGTCTATTCATTTCATCTAAATAAGCATCAACAATACTATTAACAGATTCTGAATCAAAATTTGTTTCACGTTCATCAACTAATTTTTGTATAACACGATTACAATCATTAACATTTTCAAATATATTTTTTTTAAATCGTCTAGTAAATGGTAAAAAATTAAAGCATGCTATTGTTGCTGTTTGATTAAAATTTTCATTAATTTTTTCAAATAAATTAGACATATTCATTGTTTCAAAATACCGCCCAAATGTAAGAGTACATATATTATTACATGCTATTTGACTTAACATATTACCAATGCGAAATGGTGTGGATTGTTTTTCTCGAAGTTTTTCAGCAACTAAACGTACTTCATCAAGACATCCGTTTTCTAATGATGATCGTCGTCGACGACCAAATCGATTAAAACTTTTAATTAAGAAATTTTTATGTTCATTGAATTCTCGTCCATATGGAGCTGATATAACACCTTTACCATGTAAAGTTTCATGTATCATATGAAGATATGGTCGACCAGCAAATGCTTCACTATGATCATGTAATGCTTCACGAATGATTGATGTTGAATTTAATACAATAACTGATTGTGAACCAAGCTGAAGACGAAATATCGGTCCATATTTTGGCATTTTTGACCAATTGTAAATTGTTTCATATGGGCGATAACCTAATTGAAGAAGATTACCTACGATTGGCCATGGACGTGGACCGTTGGGAACTGTTGTTAATGACTTGCTTGTTTTATTTTTATAACACTAAAATAATACAAAAGTAATAATTAATTTTTATATTTGAATATTATTAGTTAAGAATTAATTAGTAACATTGATGATGATGATACTTACTTTTAGACGCATAATATTCATGGCCAGCATGATAACAACGGTGACCAGCACCAAAAATAACATTATGATAGAAAATTTTGCGACGGAATGTATGTATTTGTCACATTTGGATCTATTTTATATCATGTTCTAAAAGAGGGTAAAAGAATATTTAGAAATAAATGTTTTTTTTTTTTTACGGTAAATTGTTATAAATAATTAATATTGTGTAGGCAATAGATTAAACAATGTATGTTGAAATCATACAGATTTTTCATCAATTATTAGTCATTTAAGGACAAAAGCACTTTTTTTTGATTGTTATAGAAATTAACATATACTTCTGGTATTTATCAATAAAAAGAATAATCATTCATGATAAAAACCAAAAGGAAATTTATTTTAGAATGTTCTGTTTCATTCAATAGGCCAAACGAGTCATAGAACTTTTGTCCTTTTCGGATATTTATTGTGACTACTTAAAAGTGCATTTTTAAAGATTATGATTATTGGACGAGATATCATTTCTGAGATTTTAGTTTTATCTTGTAAGTGACTATATCAAATATTCAGATCAGATGAATATATATCAGAAAATTTTACAAAGATTAGTTCTTATCAAAAATGTACAATATTATTTTTACAAACATTTTGTAAAAACATCTTCATTTTCATTATCTTAAATCAAAAATTAAAATTTTCATCTATGTTTATTTTAATACGATTTAAAATAATTCAAAATCTATTCAAATTAGATCAATTCATAATGGAGCTAAAATATTTTAGTACTGATTCAGTTCCTGTAGCTTCTTATTGAGCAGTCCAGATTATAGCCATAATTAATCTAGTATGTTCCTAGTTCTGATTGTTACAATCTTTCGTCAGTAGTCTTGATTGTGCACGTGTCTACTCACGTGCAATAGTTACGGACACAAAAGAACACGATTAGCAATGGAAGAAAAAAAGAAAATTAGACAAAATCATGTTTAAGAGAAACAGCTTCTCGATCATTTATGTCAAATAAATGTGTAATGTTTCAAGGAATCATGATGCGAACAAAATTCAATTAGACAATTTATTTTTTTCATTAAGATTTAATATATATACAAATTTTATTTTATAATGTTTTAATAGTTTTATAGAATATAATAAATATAAAAATTCTTATATAATAGATATTTATTACTGTTCAGAAAGAAGAGAATTTTCACCATCAATAGGATTTATTATATGCAATGTTGATAATCGTTTATTTCTATGTAGAATAATCCAATCATATTCATAATCATATTGATCACCTTTTTGATAGAGTAAATAACGAAATAAATATCTTAAATAATTATAATCAGGTCGATGATCAAATATAAGTGTACGACAATAATTAAGAAATAAAATACATTCTTTTGGATAATTTTTACATATTTGTTCAGATGTCATTTTCATTTTCATTTCAGCAATACGTTCAAATTTTGATTTTCTTGCTGTTGCTTGTAAACCTTGCCATGGTAATGTACCCATTATAAAATACATAAATACATAACTAATTGCTTCTAAATCATCACGACGTGATTGTTCACTACCTTTATGAGCATTTATTGATGCATATCGAGCTGTACCTAATATTTTATAATTGATATGTTTAATAAATGAAGAGATTTCAATTATAATACGATATAGATATTATATAGTATTCTAATGAAAATCCTAAAAGGATTTGAGTTCATATTGAAATTTTTTGCTAAACTATCGAATATATTTTTTTTGCTTCTAGAGGCTTCAAATTTTCGAAGTTTGATCTGTACATATACAGAATTCCATTAGACTAGTTTTCATAAAAAAAATTCAGAAGTTTTTCTTCGACATATGAAACTTTCAACGGATATAGATCTTATTTTGTTTACAGCATGTACTCATATCTTGAATGAATTTCATTCAAAACTTTAACATTTATAGAAGTTATTCTAGTTGAAATTCTTTATTTCTACAAACCTTAATTTCCAAACATATAGTACTATATTTTTTCTATTATCATTTATTATGAAATACTTATATACCTGTAAGACTTTTATTACTTTTCCAAGGTATATGTACAAGTGATTTAGGATCTCTATATCGTTTTGAAAGACCAAAGTCGATTATATAAACAGTATTACCCATAGATTTCACACCCATTAAAAAATTATCTAAAATATATATATTTTTTTTTTATAATCACAACAAAACAAGTAAAAAAGAAAAACACCTATCAAACTCCTCTTAACCTGGTTTAATATCACGATGAACAAGATGACATGTATGAACATATTCAATTCTTGTAATCATTTGATCAACAAGCATTAATGCTGTTTTTAATGTAAATTTTCTATTACAATAATTAAATAAATCTTCTAATGATGGACCTAATAATTCAATAATAAGAATATCATATGTTCCTTCATTACCATAATAATCAATTTTTGGAAAACCTTTACCACCTTGAAGTATAGTATAGATTTTATGCTATAAAAAATTATTTTAACTTAAATAAAAAAAAACAATTAATATCATTTACTTCAATTGATAATTGAGGATTATTATTCATTATTTGTGATTCAATTTTCATTGCCCATTGTTCATGTGTATGTATATGTTCACATAAATAAACTTGTCCAAATGATCCAGCACCTAATTTTGATTCAATTCTATAATTATCAGCTATAATACGACCAGTCATATCAAATTCATAATATTCTTCTTCTTCTGTAATATATGAATCATCATTATTAATTTGTATTTGAGAATTAGTCCCATTGGACTCAATTATATCTGTTATTATCGTCGACGTGATTTAAATAAATAAAAATATACAAATAATATACATAGATTATTTTCTCTCCCGCATTATTTTCATTTATTATTAAAATATTTAAAAAAAAAACACACACACACAAAATACTTTTAAATAAAACCAAAAGAAGACTTTTTTTTTTAAGATTGATCTCGTTTACGTTTAATTAATGAACAATTAAATGATGATGATGATGATGATGATGATGAATATGTAAGTAATTGTTGATATGAACGTTTTTTAAGTATAATTTTATCTGTATATGCTTGATCACGTAATAAATCACTAAATGTTTGTGATGTATTTATAGATTTATATCGTCGTGCCCAAACACCACTAACATTTGTTGTAGCACAACGAGCATATAATTTTGATTCACTATTTTCATCTATTATAATAGCACTTGGAAAACGTTTATTTCGAATATTAACACTTTTATGTGATACTTCAGGTAGACTTGAATATTGTTTTCCAGTTGCTATTGATAAAGGTGAACGAACTTTTATTGATCGAATAACAGATGCATTTATTGGTAATAATGACATATATGCATCACGTGTACTCTATATTGAGAAATAGAATGAAAACAAACAAAAAAAAAATATTATTATTTTTTTTTCAAATTATGAACAGAAAATTACCATTTTTTTTTCTGATACAGTTAATGGATTTTGTCGACTTTTTCCTTTTGGAAATAAATCTTTTATATTATATGAACGATCATTATGACCAAGCATTGTAGTTCCGTCGATATATGTTGTTGTCATAGTTCTTTTTAATTGTCCAGGCCACATATTGTAAGTTGATGATGTTAATGTTGAAGTATAATCATTAACTTCTTTATGTGTTGTTGCTGAATTCATTGGTACACGACGAAATGATGTATCATAGAAATCCATGTCACTTGTCGCCATTGTTTTTTTTTGTTTATATTTAACAATTTTAAAATCTAGTAATTGATCAAAGTCTACAAATTTTCGACGAACAAACTTTACCAATGAACAAACAGAAATATAAAGAAAAAAAAAACAATGGTGGTACTCACAAAAAATATGAAGAACAGTCAACGAAAGAGCATGTAAAGAAAAAGGTGTAAAATGGAATTTAAAAATTTTTACGTCTATCTTTGAACTAAGCTAAAGTTGAAATATGAATATATATATAATTATTAATCTATTGTATATAGGAAGCAAAAAAAGAAATGAATAAATAAAATGGATAGAAGAGAATTGTATATTTATTATTATTAACAATATGTCGTACACATGAATTTATTCATCATCAACAATCTACTAAAATATATACCGACACATACATTAAGAATGAAAGAAATTTAATAATACGCCAATGTTTGTTTGTTTTCAATAAATTTGAATATATAATTTAATAAAGATAAAATTCAATTATTCCATATGTCACAAAAAAACAAAAAGAATTATTATCGTCTTATATTTGAATAAAATTTACTATATGTAATACAAAATATATGCATACTAAAGAATTATATTGAAACAACTGTTTTATATCTAGAATACAAAAGTTTTTAATTTGTATTTTGTAGAATATGATTGCGAGATTTATTAATAAATTTAATTGTTGCTATCAATCGAAAAATCTTTAAAAAACAAATTAGTTGAGTCGGAAAATATTTTATTACGATTCGACCTTTAATATGTATATTAGTTTATAGATCAGAATCTACTCTATAAAATACATTGATTGAACATTTTTCAAAAAATCAACAATCGTTTCACAATGGGATAAATAAAAAAATCTGTTGGGTTCATCATTGAAAATTGTCAAATATCCTAGAGATTCAATTATATTTCTTTTAATATTTGTCTTCTCAAGTTATTAATTCTCTATAAAATAATATGTATTTTATGAATTTTTAATAACATTCATTATTTACTAAAATTTTTCTAAAACAACTTTTTTTTTTCGTTTCATCAACAAGAATCATTGGTCCATAATTTACATTTAAACTCATTGAATTACACAATGTAAAATGAATTTGTTTATCATATTGAAGAGTTAAAACATAACATGACATAAAATTCGATAAAAAGTTTTTTTTTACAAAAAAATGTTTATCTTAGATTGTTTGTTTAAAGTCGATTTTGAAAAATAATGTTTGTTATTTTAATTGATAAAAAAAAAACGTAACATTTTGTAGAGAATTAAAAAATGATTTTTAATTTAAAACAATCGAGAATTATCGATTTTTTTGTTTTCTAATGATTCTGACTTAGAGAAAACTATTAATCACTTTTTTTTTGGTCATCTCTCTTGAATTATTTTCTTAAAATCATAGAATATTAAACTATTATCTTTAGTTTCAATTGGAACAATTGTTCTGTAGTAATTTTTTTCATTAAAGCAACGTTTGAGAAAACAAATTTAAGCTGACATATTCCGAGATTTTCGAAGAACGGCTCATCAGACATATATAAAATTTAAAAGGTAGACAATTCTCAATGAGAAAAGAAAAATTTATCATGAACATTAGATTCCAAAACACTTCATTCTTGGAAATATTTGGATTGCAAAAGCTAAAACTCATCGTACTTTCTCAACTGCAATAAGTTCGATACAGATATAACTTTTTCTACAGACACTGAACATTGTTTGAGTTGTCTAATTTCTTAATTTTCTTTCAATTCGAATAAAAGGATCAAAATACTGAGGATATTTCCAAAAATACATATTAAAGCTTTTTGCGTAAAATCTGTCAAAACTCAACGATGCAATACTTTTCAAAACAAAAAAATTAGGCATCCGAAACAGCATCATGATTTGTTTTTTTTTCTCTTTAACAAGTTTAAAATCTATAATATTTGAAAAACATAAGACAACTTACCTGTTCCTTCACAATCAGATACGAAATCAATTAGCTACTGATATTAAATATTTAAATAGAAAATCTAAGAGACAACATCTCTATCTTTCCCATTGATTGTTACACTTATATATTTTGCAAAAAAATAAAGAAGGGTGAGCATACACAACGAACGAAGACTAATTGGAAAATAATAAAAAGCTCTTTTTTTTGAAACAAAAAATTTTACATCAATTTGAAGCACAACATACGCTATAAGATGATTTAATACTAAAGCTTCCCAATAACATATTGTTTAGACAGATTTAATTCAAAAGCAAAAAAAAAAAAAAGATTTTACTATTGGTCGGTCTTCTATATAGAAGTAACACAATGGTCCCATTAAAAAAATCTTTCTTCCCCAGAAATATTCACCTTGAATCTTCCATACTTGTACAATATGCGAAACATTTTTGCTCTCATATATCTTGCTGTTAACAACGTTTACAATAAATTTACTCTTACCGATTTAAAAGTTTAAAAAAAAAATTGTGTAAACAGAGGAAAAAAAAATGAAAAGTAAATGATCGAAATTATTTTAATACATTTTTGTTAAATATAACAACGTCATTACATTACTATCAAAGATGCCATATATTAAAATATCCTATTAGTTAGATAAACGAATAAAGCCCACTAATTTGAAAAAGTATACATTAAAAATTAAATTCATTATATTTTTGGTGACTTTAGTCTTTCTCATAAATTATAATTAAAATACGAACGATTTTTGAGGAGACATTTTTCTTTCAAGTAGATGTTGACAAGTTCGATTAAGTATATAATTGAAAATGCATCTAACATTGATCAGTTAGTTTTCTTTTTTTCATTGTGTCATATTTTGAAAGGATTTAAACAGAAACGAAAAACTTAGAATAAACATTTCATTGAAAAAATTTGCGCACAGATGATTTTTGAAAGAACTTAGAAGATTTATATATATATAGATAGATAGTTATAGTTTCATATGAATTAAGATAGATTTATTTTTATTTTTAATAAGAATATATTTTACATTTGTTTATTTCTTTATCTGGACATTCACGAAGTTTATCAAAATAATAAAAACATCCATCTTTTCGACGTTGTAATTTTTTGACAAAACCACTATCAGGCCATATATCAATCTATTAAATAAGAATAATAGAATTATTTAAAAAAATATAAATGATAAAATAAACAATAACCTCAGCTACTTGTCGAATTCGTTTATATTCAAGTTCATCACGATAACCAGCTAATTGAAAACGATAAGCATTTTCAACTTCTTTTGACCAATGTGTTGGACGAATTAAGGATTTTGGTTCGAGTACTGTTAAAGTTGATGCAGCCATATGAATCAAATTTTTTTTGAATGTCCTTATAATAAAAGAAAAAATACACGATGTTAGTTTGAATCAATAATTTATACAATAGTGTAAAACAGGATGGCATAGAAAATATTGTTATGATAGAAATACCTCTCTGTTGTTCTCTGAAAAAATTCATTGATTTTAAAATAGATGTCGTGAACTCTACACCAACATCATTTATTTTAAATAAAAACATTGAGTTTCACTAGTTAATTACAACACTAAACGCAAAAGTAATCTATACATAAAAATCGATAATTTTCATAATCTTAAACTACTTCGATCTATCCAAATGTTCTGCTAGCGTTGATGGTAAATCTGTAAATCAGTTAAGATTTAAGAGACTGTTGCATAAATAAATAGTAAAATGTATTGTCTTTAATAATCTATACATAATAATTTTAGTTTGCATTTAGTACTAAGGATAATGCATTCGATCCATACTATTATATTAAAACTCGATCTAGTTTGGAAATAAGTGCGAAGAAAAAATTCACGACTAATTTACAACAACATTGAAACTTAACACTCCATCATATCGAACAATTGCAAGGTAGATAAAGCATTTTTATGAAAGAAGAGAAGATATCACTGATGAGTTTCGATCTGGTCGTCTAGTTTCCAGGCTGATAGACATAGATAGAATCAGTCTGAATTTCTCACAAGCGATAATGGTACCGATCCGATCAGTCGGTTTGAAATCAACGACAGTGTTGCATATTCTCGATCAGATAATAAGAATAAAAAATAAGGGTGTGGGTGATTATGAGTGTGTGAGTGTGAATTCTCTTACCTTGACCCACCCACATTCACACCCCATATTCAATGCTCGCACCAGTAACCATACACCCACATCCAGGCATGCCCATACCCCCACTGCTCAGTCGTACGGATTATACCTCTATTTGTAACTAGTCATAAACACTATCACATAGTGATGTACTGACTGTGTATCACCACTTCGATATTGATCACATTAAGAACATGTATCATTGTGTGAAAATGACTAAATATTGATTTTCAAGAACATCAACAACATTGTAATATTTGATGGTAATATGGACAATATTGCAATGGTGAAAGACGAATATTTATGGGCTTGAATCATATTATATAGCCATGATCGTTATCGAATACAAGTATGGACTGTCATTGACGACAAGTGTAACCATTATTTTTCCAACAGTGTCTAAGGTCCAAAAAAAAATGTGCACTTTACCTGAAGTCCTCTAGGAATATGTGAAGCTTATCATACCTTTTAAAATGTCATGTATATCAATAGTTACAGGAAGAAAACAACATATAAATACTCCAGCAGTGGACCTTTCTGTTCTTTTCGAAAATTTTTTGTCTTGGGTGAAATTATGTCTTTATCTATACGTGTTATGATCTATAGAACGTGAAGGCATGCATTTCTTCAAATCCATCTGTATAAATTCGGAAAGGGCTGAAGAGAGTATGAAAAATAATCGGACTTGAGAGCAAACGATCATGAAAGAAAAATGGAATCGATCATAGTTAATGGCTGGTATTATGTAATTTCATGTTACCAGGAAAACCTTGAATACAAAGGACGGGGGCACATAAGAGGCCAAATCGGCCCATTAGGAATTGTTCGGGATAACCCTATTGAATCATACATCATTTGATAGAGCAAGTTAAAATGAACATTTTGATGCTATTTTTATGGGGTTTCGATCGAGTTTTTGAAGCGAAAAGCTATTTACAAAGTTACTCATTTTTTGGCACTAATCCAATAATCGATCATATCCATGGTCGACCCAGTTTTGGTATAAGTTGATATGGAAAAATGGTTGTGAAATTAAGTATTTGATAGCTTCTTGATGGGGCTTTAGTTCTATATAAGAATTCATAATTCCTCGTTCGATTCAGTCAGAACAAAATCTGGCATATTATTAGACACTGTTGACATATGACCTATATTTATCAGTAATTTTTATCTTTCAACAAATATTTCATCGAATAAATTAAAGGTACCAAAATGCTGGTATAGTTCATTCGATAGCGCTTTTCAAAAGCTACAAAATCGTATATTTTATAAAGTCTTAAAAACTTGGCCCTTAGGAAAATCTCCAACCAAAACATACTAGGGGAATGATTTATGGACATTTTTCACTCATAATGTACCTATGTTTTTTGAAAAAGTTCTAGTATGAGTTCAAACTAATATCAGATTCGGATTCAGCATTGAAAACTAAGTGGACTTATATATACTCGAAATCCCTCTGGGTGTGGGTGGGTGTGGGTTGTGGGTGCGGGTGGGTGTGGGTGTGGGTCTGGGTGTGCGTGTGGGTCGGTGTGGGTGTGGGATGGGTGTGGGTGGGTGTGGGGTGTGGGTGTGAGTGTGGGCGTGAGTGTGGGTGTGGATGTGGGGTGTGGGTGGATCTGGGTGTGTGGGTGTGGGTGTGAGTGTGGGCGTGAGTGTGGGTGTCAATGTGGGTGTGAATGGATGAAGGGAAGACCCACACCCACACCCACATCCAACATCCACATTCCACACCCACATCTACACCCATGCACACCTCACACCCACCCACATCCCACACCCACCCACACCCACACACCCACCCACACCCACACCTACACCCACCCACACCCACACCCCCACCCCACACCCACACCCCACCCACATGAAAAGTATAAGCTTATCCATTTGAGCGTAGGCTATACTCAATAGCATGGGCTAAAAATCATAGCGCGTGTATCATTTATCAAAATAATTTTAATTTTGAATTGTTTATTTGACATTTTTATTAAAAATAAATTACCGTTAGTTTCACATTTTAGCTTTCAGAGGAAACTGCACTGACAAGTTTTTTTTAAAACATTTTTATTATTATGTGTTTTGATTTTCTATGAGATTGAAAACATCATCGTCCATTTGTTCAACTTGTAAATAACGTTCACCTTGTATATCTACCCAATATTTGTTGATAGATGATTGACGTTTAGATACTGATATCCCACTTTCAATATCAAGTACAATACGTGTTCGTTCCAAATGCCTTTTATTTTTATAAAAAAAAACAAAATAATAATAGAAAAAAAAAGAAGATGAAAAATCAATAAAACAAACCATAATTGTCTTGCACTTCTTTTCACATCTTTATATGTATCACCCATCATAGCAATGAGTAAATTTAATAGAAGAATAGTAATAATTACAACATATAATATAAATAATAAAGCACCGGCCCATAAATATTGTTCTTTAACGTAATGTTCTAAATGAAAGTCTCCTAATAAACCTAAAAAACAATGTTTGACACTTGACAAATAACCTTGTAATCCTACAATAAATCCAAATAGAGATAATTTATCTAAAATAGTATTTCATTAAAAATTTACCATTTCTATTGAATAAAACAAAATATGATTGAGAGAAACCAGCAAGAAAAATTATATATATAATACAAAAACGAAGAACATCATTAAATAACATTTTATAAATCATAATAACAAATGGACCAGTAAATCGAAATGGCATTATGAAAAAAAACATATAAATCCATCCAAGAAGACAAGCAAAAGCATAAATAACAGTTTCATGTCGTATTTTAAATAGACGAAGAAATTGAACAATTAAAATACATAAACAAAATGAACATGATAAAAGATTTTCAAGAAAAACTGATCCCTATTAATCAAGAATAATCCATTGAAAGTTGAAGAATTAAAAATTAATTAGTTACCGTACTATACACATAATTTCTCAAACCCAATATATACATCTCCTTTATTTCACAGGCACCTTTGAATAGAACACCTGATATTACAATTGTATTCCCGATTATATAGGCTATTCGATAAGGCATATTTGAATCTTTGTCATTAATTATTCCTGTTTTATTGTTTATATCTATTATCTAAAATTACATTTCATAATAAAATATAATGTTTTGTTAAATGGCTATCATTTTAGTAGTCAGTAGAATAAATGAAATGGTTAGTAAGCAAAAAAATTATAAAATCAATAAAATATACATAAATTATACAGAACATGGACGAAAATTTTATCATCGATATAGGAAAATGAAACGTCGTGGATTAAAAAATCAAGTATTTCTGCAGAAAATGACAAAGTTACTTGTTACAAAACTGAGCGTGACCGCGATCGTTATGATAACAAAGGTCGTGGTATTGATGAAAAGATTAAAAATTTTATCGAAGAATTATACAACGATGGTGTTATGAAGCCGAAATAGATAATTAGAAATAGATCAGCAAAGGTTAAACCTACTTTATTAGTACAGTGATTCGATTTTCATTCTCTTTTTTTTCCATTCAATTCTCTATATTTCTATTTTAATGCTTTCTTGAATTTGTAATTATTGTTTCTACTGATAAAATCTCGTTTTTTTACTGAGCAAATTTGAATTTTTTACTGAACCGAATTTGAGGTTTTTACTGATAATTGTATATAAAAAAAACTGATCATTTCATTTATTTTACTGACCAAAAATTATGTTTCCTTGTTAAATTACCATTTCTATTCGTGTTTGTTCTAATATTGTTGTAGCAAGAAAAATAAGAAGATAAATAAGTGTAAAGAAAAAACGTCGAATAAGTATTCGATAAGCAAAATGTTTCCATTTTTTTTCGATTAAAGATATAATAATTGGATTTACTAATTTTGAATCATTATTTTTTATCATTACTTCAAGTACACATAGAGGATGTTTTTTATCCTGAATAAAAAATAATATGGATAAAACAATCAATATAAATTAATTTCATTACCTTTTCTTGAATACTAACATCAAGTTGATCAAGAGGATGTAATACACATGAAAGATTACCATAAGACCATTGTATTTTTTTACGTTCATCAAGTAACCATGACAATGTATCAGATTGACCTATATCAGCTGCTAAAGTTAATGGTGTCAAATTATCTTTATTTAGACGATTCCATAAATTTAAAGGTTTCAATAATATTGAGTTTTCAACTGTTGTACTCTTAGTAATAGCTTGATGTTCGATCCAATATGATTTAAATTTGGTATACATATCGCGTAAGTTACGAATAACAAGCATATGTAAAATAGTATTACCATTACTGTCCATCTATATTTAAATACAAACAAAACAAGGTCAGAATTTCCTTAAATGAATTTTGATTAGAAGAAGAAGAACAACAACAACAACAACAAAAAAAACTTTGTTTCTTTCTCTACTAACCACATTCATATCAGCACCATGTTTGAGTAAGATTTCAGCAATATTCCATTGATTAGTACAACAAGCAAATGCTAATGGAGTTTCACCATAGTAAGTTGGTTGACCTCTAAAAATACACTTATATAATAAATGATAGATGAAAAATGTATTACATTTTAAAGAAGTCACCAGTAGCAGTAGCTGTTAATAATTGTTGTCGATTGTTCTCGGAATGAATATCACTAAGTAACCATTTAACCATATCTAGATTACGTTTTACAATAGCAATATGAAAAATATTTTCACCATAATATTTCTAAATAATTTCTATGATATCATCTTAATAAAAAATGAATATATCTCTCTATTTACCGGTTTATTATAAATGTGTGTCATGATCATTGGAAATCGTATAATAAGATCTCGAGCAATTTTCAAATGTTTATCTGTTCCATATAGAAATAACATATGAATGGGACACTCACCAACGGCACCTCTCGACATAATAATATTTGGATCAGCATCGATTAAACGGTTAATTGCATTTTCATCTGCATTGAACACTGCAGTCCATATTGTATTATCTTTGTACATAAGTTCAGTTTGTTGTTCAACTTCTTCATGTTTTGCATTGACATTGAAAATTATCACTGTAAAAACCATATTATCATTTATTTTTTCTTTCTCAAAAAAACACAACGTATATATATGACTTTACTAGAGTTTCTATTTCCTTTTATTCTGTTTAGTTCTCTAATCTATTCGACCTCAGAGTTATTCAAGTAGTCGATGAAGAATTTACACAAATGTAAATTTTTATTATTATTATTATATTTACTTTATTTTTGTTTTAGTTATTGTAGATTATTATCTAAAAGTAAATATATATCAAAAAATTCATTAAATAGTATTTGTATGCTGAAGAAAAAAATTCGCTATTTCCTATTAATATTGATATGTTTTAAAAGTTCGACAAACTCCTGAGCGATTCAATCGATGTTTTTTTTTTCTCGGAAAATTAATCATATTATAAAACTTGATATATGTCATTAACCATATTTGTTTTTTTTTAATAATAATTTATGAACAGCACTTTTACCATAATCATCACTGATGATTCTTGAAGTTTTCTTGATAGCGATTTCATTTATTAATGTGATTAATAAAATCAATCAAATTTATCCTTAGCAAACATCATCTTATCACATATGAATAATGTTAAAAAGATCGTCATGTTCCTATGAAACTAAAATAAATCAATCAATAAGATTGTATTTTTCTCTAAAAATCTTGTTGATACTTTTGTACACGAAATGAGTTGTTTTCTTTTTATTTAATTGATCTAAATTGTTTGTACTAACTTAGACAATACTCGTCATGAAAATGAAAAGGATCTCAAAGTTCTACTTACTTTGTCGAAAAGTTGATTTTTGAGAGAAATGCAATGTCTAAATAAATTTCAATTTTCTCTATAAGTGCTCACGATTGTGTTTTGTTTTGCTTGCTACAAGCTGTGTTAATATCAGCGAAGTGACTGTTGTTAGAGAAAGAAAAACAGCTTGGCTGTACTTAATTCCCTGTTTTTATGTCAATGATGGATCATGAAAAAGAAGTTATGAATAATAACTAACAGATGTACTAATCATTGATAAATAAATAAGAGGCATGCATTATCCATTGCGAGTTTGTAGATGAAAGTTAAATAATGGCAAGAGGCTAAAACAAGAACAAGATGTTAACAAGCAAAAAAAAAAACAAGAGAAACGAGCTGAATGATTTTATATATTGAATTTCAATACAATAGAATTTGTTATTTTGTAAATCGATAGGCTTCATTTGAAAGTAAATACATGAAAAAGATTAATTACAAAACAAAACATGCATGTAATATAATTAATACTTGTCAATAGACTGGTTTTTTTTTAAACAAAAGTTATTTCAATGTCACTAATGTCGAACCATTGTTTTCCTTTATTAATGATGTATTTTTAAGCAAAAGATTACACATTTTCATTAATAACCAGAGTTAAAGAATATTTTCACTTATGAGTCTATCTACTGGAATGAATAAAAAATGCATGCCTAACATTTTCTAATCTATTCAGAATTATACATTCTTCACACGTCATATTGACATGTTGTCTATATATCTTGATTGGTACATCTTTTCTATATATTATTTTCATGCTTCTTTTGTCGTTAGTTCCTTTTTTGATGACGTAAAAACGTACCATAAGCATACAGGATATATCATGTACAGAAACGAGTACAAATCTTTATTCAACTTAGATACATGAAACTCGCATGACTACATTAATAAAAAAAAATAATAATTTATCTTAGTCCCTTTTTGCTTTCTCCAAATGCACTCTTTAAATGTACATTTTTATCTTTGTATAAGAATCCAAAATTGAGCTATTAGAAAGATTGGCGATATGAATTTTATTTTGACTTATCAGAAAAAAAAACCACTTCTGATGTTTTTGATTCAAATGTCACTTTAGTTTTAATGATAACTCTGAGAAACAGTTTCTTACATTTTCCGAAGACATCCTTAGAGAGACAATATCCTCCATGGAACGATATTAATGAGAAAACTACAAAGTCATTCCTTACCATCATTGGAATATTTTTGTTAATCTTTTACATTGATGGTT